>JBBIGA010103435.1:0-10873 GCA_037576975.1 Alestes dentex | reverse complement strand
GTGAATGGGTTTAAATGCAGAGGAAGAATTTTGTGCTGTTCACACTGTGTGCTGTGGTGTGTTCACATATGACAGAACGGTCATTTTCACTTCACTTAAATGAGTTTTTAGCTATCATCGGCCTTGTAGCTCCAGTGTAAAACTAAAGAAGCAACTTTAACACAAAAAACATGTCTTGGCTGACCAATTATATTTGAGTTTGATGATTTGTTGTAAAGATGTTTTATGAATCATTGCTACATGAAAACAAACAGCTTACCGCTTTATAGCTTCTTAACTCCACACTGATGATCAACTATAACTTTATCAGGACCGAAATAAATGCTACAGGCAATGAAAGCTCGTTTACCACTCAATTTTATTCAAAGGGGGGAAAAAAAAAAATCACACTTTCATTGATACATTTGGTTTATTTATTTATTTATTTATTAATTACTATTTTTTTAACAAAACACTCCCTTTTATTTAAAAAAAAAAAAAGACATGAAATACCTCCATAACATCACAGGAGTGTAACAAAGCACCAAGTCTTTTTTAATATGATACAAAAATTACCCAAAATGGCTTGAGTCCTTTATGCACTGTACTTCAAAATAGAAGTGTAAAACCATAAATGCCAGAGAGAAGCACTTCCCCATTTCAAATGAGGCACAATTACTAAACACTGCATGAGAATGTCCTTGCAGTTCTCAAACACGCTTTTCGAAAAGCACTCCCACTCCACACTATTAGAGGCCTCTACACTCACTGGCCTCTTTATTGGAAACCCCTAGCTTGCACACTTTTGCTCACTGGTCACTTTAAAAATCCCACCTTGTTCTCAGAGAAAGACCCACTACACAGACGTACAAGAACACACTGCAGCCCACCTGTTACTGCTCAGTCCAGCCGCCCCCTCGACCCCTACATCCTGAGCACAGCACCACCACTCAGTTATCATTTCTGTGGAACATCATTCTCAGCACAGCAGTGACACCGACACGGTTGTGTGTGCGCGCGAGTCAATCAGGCACAGTGGTGTCACTAAGTTCTCGAATTGTTTCTACTCTACACTCTTACTAAGAAAGTAGACAAGGAGAGAAAACTTGTACAGTACAATGTGTGAGTGTTCGCCGAACTTCTAGAGTGACCTAAATCTAATGACCTGAATTCCAGTTAGAGATCACTGTTTTAAGATGTTTACGCTAGACTAAGAGTCAGCCCATCCAAATGAAGAGACATAATAAAATCTGCAAAAATCCAGCTGGTAATGTTTAACAGAAACATGTCAAGAGAGGACGCTTTGTTCAAATTTAGTCCACAACCTTTCTAGCCTCACTTGGTCCTATATCATGTTTCTTAAGACCTACACATGGAATTTCTCGAGACTGCACATTTTAGTGATTTTCCTGACTAATTCACCAGGCCTTCAGAAGCGTAGCGTTAGTGTTTTGGAACAGGAAAACTTTTCAGTGTGTGTGCCTGGAAACCCCTAAACTAAATAACCTCCGCTCTATCTGCCACAAACGGCTCTTTGTGTGATACCAAAGTGGAACCACATTATCTTCTTAAGACTCATTTTCTTGTAAATGAGATGCATTAGCATGAAGAACTTTTTAATGAAATAAGCGACCTTCACGTAATGTGAAAGGGCTTTTACTCATTTAAAGCTCCTTCTATAAACCTCTAACACACAGACGTAAACTCATTCAGATTTAAACTCAAACATCATTCTTTTAAGAGCCATACATTAAAACTGTCTTTAGGGAATGGGTCCTCATTCTTATGAGTGTGTATGTACGTATTTTGGTTAAATGAGAAGATGCTGAAGTAAGGCAGTAACAGACCGATAAAAATAAAGAGAGGTGAAGAATTGTATCAAATGCAGACGAGCAGCTGACAAAAGGCATGAATGAGGCAGAGTTAGAAGAAAAACAGCTTAAAGGAGTACTCCGCCAATTCAGTCTCACCTATATCCGCTGCGTCTGTAGTGTACAGTCGATTGCTATGGATATTAGTCCTGAATTTTAGTAGAAAAGAACAGAAAATCCATAGACTCCAACATACATGTAACAGAAGTCAAGGGGCAGTTGTCTAATTCCATCAAAATCAAATTTTTCACGGATTCTTCAGCCAAATATTTGTAAATGTCTAATGCCAGGCGCCTTAGAAATATATCAAATATAAAAGTATTAGTGCTGGGCGCATTAACGCGTTGACACTTTATTCACTTAACGCCGACTATTATTTTATCGCACGTTAATGCAGTTTTTTAAAAATTACTCTTATTTTGAACGTTCGTTTTTCTGTGCTCGATCACTTCACCGCACTTTAACAGGGACACTCGCTACTGAACATACTGACTGCCTCTGCTGCTCCCTGATAAAAGAGAAATGTTTCTGCTGGTATTTGCAGAAAAAAAAAAGAAAACAGATGTTTAAAATGTTACACTAGCTGTTGCTCGGGAGGTGTCTGATGTAATGTTCTGATCGTGGCTCTGGACCGCGGGCGCCGGTGATGAATTATGCCGCCTTGTCGAAAAATGCAGCAGAGTCTATCAATTCATGCTATCCTGCCGTAAAAACTTTATACAGTTCAATACAGTTTATAGTCAGTTTATAACACTGATAATGTTTGCAGAAAAAATGTTATTAAACGTTTTGTTCATATAGCGGTACTTGTAAAATCAAAGTGCACAATACACTACTTGTGAATTCATGATTTAATTTTGTGTATAACTATGCCATTAATAGCAGAAAACATGCGATTAATCGCGATTCAAAATTTTAATCGTTGCCCAGCATTAAAAAGTATCTAAAAATATACAAATACTAGAGAAAGCATAAGTAACCATAATTGTGTTGTGCTGTTTCTCCAGTGTTTAAATGTTGGATAAAACGTTATTAAAAACATCTTAACATCTGTATTGTTTGAATGTCGCAATATCTTGTCGCAAATTTCAAATGGACTATAATGACTGCCTATTGGCCTCTACTATAAGTGCATTGAAAGTTAACGTTATTTCTGTTCTTTTCTAATTACAGGGAAATGTTGGTACGCTACAGATGCAGAAAAGAGAGATTAGGCTGATAAATCCTGGAGTACTCCATTAACTGCTACTGGCTCCTGAGCCAAAACCCAGCAGACGTTTCTCTACTGCAGAGAGGAAAAATCAGTGAAAGCACTCAGACCTGAATCAGACCCATGAAAGCATTTGCAAGCAAGCGTCCAAAAAGCACACTGTGCATCCGTTTATAAACAGAGAGAGAGAAGGAAGGGAAGAAAGGAGTATCTCAGGACGTGGAGTATTTTTTGCCAGGGTGGTCAGATCTTTTTAGGATTTTGTGAAGGCCTGCAGGCATGTAGTACGGTTTGGAAGGAGATCCATCATTTCTTTCCAAATCTTCACCTGAAGCCCACCCGTCACAGGGGGGAAAGGAAGGAGAAAAGCAAAGAGAAGGAGAATCAGCGAAAAACAGACAGGAAAAAACAAAGCCAGAACGAAGACAGAATTAAAGGCCAAGAAGAAATGATCTGTGTTCATATTAGATGAAGGTTAAATAAAACATTAGATAAATTTCAGTACGAAGACAAAACAGAGCAGGCAGGTAGACAGGACTGAATGACACGAGCATTTAAGACTGTCTGGCACCCCTTTTCATGTGTGCAAACTGATATGTTAGCAATATTTGTGCTCCACATCTGCTTTATCCAAAATCCCTGTCTTGTACTTCCACTCATTATTTGTGAATAATTACAAACTGCTGCCCTTCTATTGGAATGAAAACTTGCAGTCACACTGGCCCTTTGCAAAATAAAGGCTCTAAATGTTCTTCCCAACCTTACTGAGGCTAAACCATAACAAGGTACACTATATGGACAAAATTATTGGGACAATTGACCATTCCACCAACTGGGACTTTGTATTCAGATACATAGACTTTAATATGGGGTTGGTCCCCATTTGCAGCCAGAAAAGCTTCCACTGGTCTTTGAAGGCTTTCCACAAGATTCTGGAGTTTCTGTGGGAATTTGTGCCCATTCATTCTGTAGAGCATTTATGAGATCAGGCACTGATGTTGGACGAGAAGGCCTGGCTCACAACTTCCGTTCCAGTTCATCCCAAAGGTGTTGGATGGGGTTGAGGTCAGGACTGAAGTCAAGTTCTTCCACACTGAACTCATCCAGCCATGTCTTTATGGATCTTGCTTTGTGCACTGAGACACAGTCATGCTGGAGTAGAAAAGGTTCTTCCCCAAACTGTGTCTACAAAGTTGGAAGCATGGCGTTGTCCAAAATGTCTTGGTATGATGAAGCATTAGAATAGCCCTTCACTGGAAGAAAGGGGCCACCTGAATTCAATAATTAAGAGGTGTCCCAATACTTTTGTCCATATAGTGTAGATGAAGCGGTGTCTAACACACACACACACACATACAACGAGGGAATTCTCTCTAAAGAACTACTTTCTGGCTTTTGAAACCAAAAGCCAGCTGTACAGCTCGATTTCGTGTACACAGCACAGGTGAACAGTTCTTATTTTGCTGTTTTACTGCTCAGCATTGTATAGATTGTGCTGCATTTATTGAATTATAAACAGGTACTCACAAAAGCAGAGGAACAGTGTGTCCACACACATGGCGTAGACGTTAAAGAAGCCATGGGCAATCAGATAGGACCCAAAAATGACCGTCTGCCAAAAAAACAAAGAGAGATTCCACATTAGGAAACCTAAGTCTCCAACAGACATAAACATCCTTCTCTGCTATGAGGATGGTTTTAAATCTTACCACTAGGGGGACCCAGTAGTAATTCAGCGATGGCACTTCCTCCTGAATATATGGGATCTTCCGAGTGAAGAAAAAGAACGCGAGGACACCTGAAAACCAGGAGGTTTGTGTTGTCAGAGAAAGCTCTCCGTGTAAGGCTCTGCTTTCTAAACCCTAATCCACAATTTGCACAGTTTCACACTTAAATCTCCACTCCTGTATGCAAATACATTAGATTACAGCATTTAGAACTCTCCTCTGGTTCTTACACCGTCCTGAAGCTATCCTGAGTGTTTCCTCATATTGTTAATCGCTTTGGATAAAAGCATCTGCCAAATGAATGTAATGTAGAAAATACATTTGAACAATGTGAAAAATATTATGTGTCAACCTAAGTGATTAGACTTTTAAGGGGGTTAAAGAATTGCAATTTGTTGATTAATTCTGTCTGCCTAATATCCAAATCTTTCCTCCTCCACTGGCAACGAAAATTTCTTATAGACGCCGAGAAATACGCACCCACACTTCCCGAAATCAGTATCTTCCCCAGAAAGAGCAGGAAGTCAGTGACCTTGTCCAGCACGGCCACCCTACAATACACACAGAGATGCAGAGTTTCAAAAACTTGCCAACATATTGCACAACACAGTCCCGCACAACACAATCCCATTAACTAGACAGCAATAAGCACACTGTCACCTTATTTTGTTCATTTGTTAAGTTAATACTTCCTACAAAATGAACACGTTGGTTATTACAATTGAGAAATTTTCATTTTTCACTTTCCTTGTTAGGCTTTGAGTTGGATTGGACTATATTGAAAGATGTTGATGTCAAGTGTTGCCCTATAGCAATCACAATTAGGGCAGATAGCAGATGTCAGTGGCTCCTTATCACAGACAATCACAGCATGCCAGCTAGCAAGCATTTTAAAACACACCTTAATTGTGGGAAAATGACTGTAGTTAACAGCTGAAGTGCTAACTTTTACTGTTTCAAGCAAAACAGTAAAAGTGCGCCCCACTGCCATTGGATGTCTAAACTGCTGGTCAGAAGGTGCAAGTAAATTTAGTGCTTTCTCTGTTGGCTAGTTTATGTTTGCTTCAATTTATCATAGCCCCGAATGCTCAAGTACTGTACTGGTACGATACAGTACTGTACCTAACACCAGTTGGAATACTGGTTAAATTCCTACTTGTTGTGCTGTTTCTGACAATCACTGCGAGATTTGAAAAGTCCACACGGTTCTGATCAGCCAGAGAAGTTGAATTTTTCTAGCTTTTAAATATTGTTTGTTTTTTTTTCCAACTCTGACTGGTTCATGAATATCAAGACTCACGTCTTTAGTATCCCTGAGATATTTGTAATATTTGCAATCGAGCCCCTTGTGCCAGAAAATGTAATCTATTCTGCAGTTGATGACATGGTGTGTCTAATGTGCTCCTGCTCTGCTGGTTCTTACCTCACCACGTTTCTCATCAGCAGGAAGAAAGCGTCTCTCGCAGAGGCACAGAAATTCTTCCCATAAATTGCAATCTAGGGAGATTCACCACACACAAATCACAGAAAGAATATGGACCTGTCTGTCTCTAGCATCTCTTTCAGCATCAAGTATTGATTAAAAGCTGTCACAAAAAATCATATGGATAAAAAATCTATTTTTTTTTTTACATTGGCAATGGATTTTTTTTGTTTAGGATATCACAGCTGCTGTAATACTCATTTTTTGCCGCATGTCTCAGAAGTTTTAGTGCCATATTAACAATGTTTTGTCTTCGCTTTCCCACTCTGGATGTAACATTATCCTAATTGAACACAAGAGGAGTTTATGCATCTGTACACTCTGATAATCTTGATCATTCCTGTCTTCTTTCTAATCTGTTTCTAACATTTTCACCATCTGTGTGTGCCAAGCCCATAGAAAAGAGATACTGTGGATGAGAAGACAAGATAAGATAAACCTTTATTAGTTCCACAAGTGGGAAATTTACATTCTTTATGGCAGAAAGTGGACAGTACAAAATTAAAGGCGTCAAAAAACAAGAGAATAAAGCTAGACACAACGGTATAGTATAAAAAAAGCACACTATACAAATAATACAAAAAATAGACATTTGTGTGTAGCATAATGTCTATATTTGTGTCTGTTTCATCATCATAGTTGTGTTAACAGGCTACATTTGTGCCTTATTCAAAATGCATCAGAATGAGTGCAAATCCACTGCAGTAGGAGGACCATACAGATATATAAAAATGCATTTTTTGTGACCTCACAAACACAGTGAGTTCAAAAGGCCTATTTTTGCAGCTTGGTCATGAGCCCTTAAACATCATCCAACAAAATCCACTACTGTTAAAAATGAGAAATGTGTTTTATTGCTCTACTGATTAGGTAGCCATTATCTCTTTCTTAAACACTTCTACCAAAAGACTGAGAGATAAAGCTCCAATAAACCTCAGTGTTAGCATTTTCTGTGCTACTGAATCCGGTGAAACACTGGACTATACCGGGTGTAATGGAGTTATGCAATCCCTGCATCTAAAAACAGCCTGATTGAAACTCACCATAATGTATGCATTCCTGTTCATGAACTTGATGAAATGCTCCAGGCACCAGAAGCAGCATTTCAAACAGCACAGCAGGAAACGCGCAAACGCGTTATGAGCACCTGGGACAGCACAGGAAAACACTCGTCATTATCCACAGCACAGCCCTGCCAGACAGCCCTTAAACGTCTGGAGAATTACAATAAAAAGACCCTTTTCACTCTCTTTACTCTTGCACTACAAGAGCATTCAAAAACTGATGGAAAAGAAGTCAGTCTATAGCACTCTCAGTGCTGATTCTGATTAACGTCTAGACCTGAACAATAAATTGCTAAAAATCTAATGTGTTGATATAAAAAAATACACTACACTATATGGACACAAGTATTGAGACACTCTTAATTTCTGCATTATTGAATTCAGGTGTTTCAGTCATACCCACGGTGATGACTGGTATCAAGAATACCAAGAAAAGGTTCTTCCCTAAACTGTGTCCACAAAGTTGGAAGCATGGCATTGTCCAAAATGACTGTGCCCCAGTGCACAAAGCAAGCTCCATAAAGACACGGCTGGATGAGTTCAGTGTGGAAGAACTTGACTGGCCACACAGAGTCCTGACCTCAACCCCATCCAACACCTTTGGGATGAACTGGAATGGAGATTGTGAGCCAGGTCTCCTTGTCCAACATCAGTGCCTGACTCCATAAATGCTCTATAGAATGAATGGACACGAATTCCCACAGAAACTCCAAAATCTTGTGGAAAGCTTCCCATGAAGAGTGGAAGCTGTTCTAGCTGCAAAGGGGGACCAACTCCACACTAAGGTCCATGAATTTGAATGCAATGTCTTGTTGGCGGACTGGTCGGGTGTCCCAATACTTTTGTCCATATAGTGTATTTTGGTAAAATGACCATCAAATCCTAAATCCGCGATCCGCAGCAAGAGTTTGAACTTTAAACAGTTCCTAGTATGGTTCACTAGGTGGCGATGTATGCCTTTTACTCACTAGAGAGTGAGAATAAGGGTGTCTAGTGTTTCACTCTGTAAGTATCAAGGAGAAAAACCACTGCAGGGTCACTGACCTTTAAGTTTGTGGTCCAAGTATTCCAGAATGATCCGGAAGAACTGCACTATGGAGAGGATTAATGCACCAAAAGCCAAAGAACCTGTATGAAACCTGCCAAAAATTCAACAGACTATAGTGAACAGACCATACACATCAAGAAAATAAATATAACTCAAAATTCTCAAAAGAAATAGGGCTGTGAGATATGAAGTTAAATTTGTTTATTAACCTTTAATTAGTAATTTGATTTTATTTGATTCAACTTCATTGTGATTGTGCAGAGTACATGCACATGTACAGAGCCGACGAAATGCGGGTAGCATCCAACCAGAAGTGCAATATACAGTATTATTTGCAGATAATTTACATATTTAAAGTAGTTTACACATATATACAGATACAGATGTTGAAATGTATACACAGTTGTTTATGGTGTCTCATAAGTGACAGTTAGTGCAGCAGTATGAACACATGTACAGTTGTTCATATGTACACATTTTATACAGTATATCTATCATATGAGATTATGTTCTATAGTATTATAGTCTACACAATTATTTAATGTTCAGTGTAATAGATTTAATGTGTACATCTAAATCATTAGTGCAGGAGGCCTGTAAAGTACTGGCAGGTAATGGTGCTGAATTACTAATTATTTCACTAAATTACACTGAATGTGGGACTTGACATCTTTGTGTTGCACCATGGTCCTGGGGGAACCTTGTTTCGCTTCACTGTGTACGACATGGCCGAAATGACAACACCTACTTGACTTGACCGAAAACTATATATGAACGTGTACCTGATGGCCCGGCCAAAGGATGCTCCCAGAGGGCATGCTGGGATATCTGCAGGCTTCTTCAGGGCCCAGTAGTAGGAGGCGAAAGCTCCAGCCAGTGTGCACTGACCCAGAGCGATGACGAAATTGACTAGCCAGAGGAAGACGAACAGGTTACACAGCTGCAGGATGAGGACGTAGCGGTGGTACACACTCTCACCGCCGTAAAATGCAAAAGTACACTGTGAGCCTGGACACACGCTGCTTACGTTAGACTGGCTGAATGTCTGAAACGGTAGAGAAATACACACACGCACACACGCAGATAAACCCACACTGTAGATTAGAAGTAGAAATACTCTGGGCTGAAACCGCCCAGACTGAAACACTCCTTGTAATATCAGTGTTAATGGGCTGGGCTACACTTCAATTGGCTGAATGGTTGGACATACACTATATGGACAAAAGTATTGGGACACTTAATTACTGAATAACTAGGTGGTCCGTTATTTCCAGTGAAGGGCAATCTTAAAGCTTCGGCGTAACAAGACATTTTGGACAGTGCCATGTTTCCAACTTTGTGGACACAGGGGAAGAACCTTTTCTATTCCAGCATGACTGTGTCCCAGTCAAGCGCCATAAAGACATGGTCGGATGAGTTCAGTGTGGCCCGCACAGAGTCCTGACCTCAACCCCATCCAACACCTTAGGGATGAACTGGAATGGAGATTAAGGGCCAGACCTTCTCGTCCAACATCAGTGTCTAAATGCTCTACGGTATGAATGGGCACAAATTCCCACAGAAACTACAAAATCTTCCAAGAACAGTATTAAAGTCGACGTATTTGAATGCAGGTTCATCCCTGTTGCTTTAATGGTCAGGTGTCTCAGTACTTTTGTCCATACAGTGTATATGTGTTGGTCATGTGATCACAGAAACAGCCAATTTAAAATGAGAAGATTTTTTAGCTTAGTTGTCGTATAAGTACTGCATGGCCACACTTGATACCAATGTTTACATATTACTGATTTTTATGGCCATTTTTTCAGTTTGAACAGCATCTCTGAAGGTAATGTCTGTATAGTATGTTATACATAACTTGAGTCATTTTGACTGGTACTGAATATAATTACGTAGAAAGGAGATAAGTAGTAATGTTTTACCCCAGGACTGCAGGTGATGTTGGCATACTTGCAATTTGGTTGGGTTGACATCACTTTATACACAGCATCACCAGAGGAAGCCAAAAATCTACAGACAGCTCGGGTTAAGGATACAGCAAAGTGTTTTATATTGAACCTCATATTAAACACACACACAGACAGACAGACAGACAGACAGACAGACAGACAGACACACACACACAGACACACACACACACACACAGACACAGACACAGACGACACAGACGACACACACACAGACACACACAGACAGACAGACACACACAGACAGACAGACACACACAGACAGACAGACACACAGACAGACAGACACACAGACAGACAGACACACAGAGACAGACACAGAGACAGACACACAGACAGACAGACACACAGACAGACAGACACACAGAGACAGACACAGAGACAGACACACAGAGACAGACACAGAGACAGACACAGAGACAGACACACACAGACACACACAGACACACAGACAGACAGACAGACAGACAGACAGACACACAGACAGACACACAGACACACAGACACACAGACACACAGACACA
>JBBIGA010103397.1:5441-27562 GCA_037576975.1 Alestes dentex | reverse complement strand
AGGTGAGATACAGTGAGGTAGAGGAACAGGTGAGATACAGTGAGGTAGAGGAACAGGTGAGATACAGTGAGGTAGAGAGGGAGGTGAGGTACAGTGAGATAGAGATTTCAGTTTGTGTTATAATGAACAGAAGTTGTTGTGTCGTGTCCTGGTTCAGTCTTGTGTTCTGAGGTTTGAAGCTCCTCATGAGCCTCTATGTTTTGGCTATAAAACCCCTGAAACTTCTTTTTTGTGCATATTTTGACATTCTGGTCTGATATGCTTAATTTTTTGTGTATTCTCTTTTTAAGATAATTTTATTGTGCTTAACATTGCTTTATAATGAAATTGAATTGATCCTCTTGATGTGAAGACTACTAGTTACTTTATATTATTTTACATATTATGATGCTTTATTATTTAATAGAACATTAATATAATAATCTGCTGTGAAAACACTTTTTGCACGTGCATAGTGGTGTATGTCTTTTTATAGCCTCTTGAATCCACTGTGATTTAGTACTGGACATTGTGCTTTTGCTTTACATAAAAGGGGAACATCTTCTCCCATTTTCTGCTCTGTATAGAAATCTGTAAATGTAGGCATATATTAAAACTTAATTCAAAGAGGATGAAATATGCAGAGGCTCCTGGGGTAATTTGTCCTTTTACAGACAGGTGCTACTCTGTGATTTTATTTCTGGATAGATCATCCATGTCGGTCATTTCCCATCTCATCCCTTGAGAAAATTACATTCTGAATTACCTACTGTTGTTCACAGAACTCTGTGGTGGTCTGATAATTTTAGTCCCGTCCGGACACACATTTGACTCATTTTCCAAGCGGATGTCGTTTCATCATTGACTGGAAAAAAGAGTGTTTTTGGTTTTTTTTACTGCTGTTACTTGCCATTATTAGTCTCCTTGTGTGCATGTCCATATTAAATACAAATCATCAAATGATGAATGCGTGCAATGAGTCTCATTTAGTTTATTGGTTTGAGTGGTAGAATATCTGTATCTTCTCTAGGATCCTAGCAGGAAAAGAAAGAAAATGAAGTCAATCAGGAAAGCTCGATCTTGCAGCCTGAATGTCATGGCATCTACAGGAATAACACATTACTTTATATTCACATATTTACAGCAATAATCAGATTTCCTAGAAACAAGGTCTAAAATTGTGTGACCATGTGTAGCAGAAACATTGGAGTTTGTAGAAAATATAACTGTTTGACATGTATCTGTTCGCAGAAAACAGATACATGTTTTCTGTCTTTAAGGGGAAACTTTTATCAATGTCCCACAGTGGACTAATAGTAGTAGTAATAATAATAATAAGAATAATAATAATGCATTTTATTTATTGGCACCTTTTATGGTACTGAAGTACCTTACAGTCCTATATATGCAGTAATGTCCAACAGTGCACTGGATTAGTCTGCAACAAACACAATCTGCATAGGTCGTTATTACATTAAAGCTAGTGGACCTCCATGAAACTTAATTGTAGTAGATGCTTTTGCTTGATGGTGCTGGCTGACTCGTATTACATGTGATGTAAGAGAACATGTGATGTAAGAGAACAGTGTGAACTGAGATGGTTTGGGGCCAAAAAAAATGGATAATGGCAGACATGGGAACACACCGTGTTCTTAGCCCATGGCTGCTCTGATTTCTGATGTTCTTTGGGGATAGAGGAGGTAGAGGTGAAAGAAAAAGAACAGAAAGAGCACGCATGGAAAGGCAGGTTGTGTGTGTGGTGGTGGTGGTGGAGGTGGAATGTGACTAGAGGATTGCAGGGCGAGAGACGGACAGACAGAGTGTGTGTGACCTCGAGATTAATCCTCCTTTTAAGAGGATCCTGTTGTGTTGTGTTTGAAGGAGATTAATAAAACATGGTGTCCTGGATTCCGCCTGAACTCCACTGCTCAGACATGCAGAGAGTGCTGGACAGACTGGGGGAAAGCTCCCCACCTCCACTGGGAACGTGTGTGTCAGGGTATGCTTGTTAGAGTCTATCCATTTCCATCACTGTGGCACGTCCTGTTACAGAGCAGCTTAGGTTAGTAATGAAGTTTAATTCAAGCCTCAAGACTCTTTTACCCCCTCACAGAAATAAACATTCAGCCGTAAATACACACACACACATACACAAACTCACACACACACACGGAATGTGGTTTACATTTAAATGAAACATATTCTCATACTCACCCCTTAACTATGTCTCACTTAGTTGTTCTCCATGAATTGAGATCTCCTCAAGGCTTTGGACCTTTGTCCCCCTCTCTACCTGGGGTTTTCCCCACATTAGGCAAGGGAATGCTCTAGTTAGCCTGCTGTTATTCTCAGTCAGACAGTTGAACTGGTCTCTCTCCTTAGCCTAAAGCAGAATAGCCATTGAGACTGTCCAGCTTAGGCTACTAGCCCTCAGGCTCATGTTAATGCCTTAAAAGCAAAGGTAATAATTTAAAAATAGCCAATGACTGATTATAGGCTTCAGACAGGATCTTGCTGAGCCTCTGGTCTGGTATGGTCTGCATTTTCTTCATTTTGGTTATAATGTGCAGTTATTTGTAACCTAAATACCATGTTTTGTTGATGTTCTGTCAAATAAAGTTTTGGTAATTTTAGTGCACAGTTTCTGTTTATCATACAAGTCATGTTGGTGTGATGAGGGCTGAGGGACTAAATATGTTAAAATGTGTTTTTACCAATAGTACTGCAATGCACATGAAACATATTTGACCAAGATTTTAATGGGGACGCACAGATGAGGGGCTTCTGAGCCAAATGTTGGCAAATTGCTGAAATATTAACATTCATAAAAGGTAGAAATTGGGACTAAATCTTCTGCTGGATCAAATGATGGCCCAATTTCTGGCCCTGGTTCTCCCATCAGGGTGAGAATCCCTGCTTTAGCTGGTGCTGTTGTGTCCAGTGTAACATTTTCCCCTCACTGGCTACCCAGGCAAGTGGATCAGAGTTTTACTGAACTGTTGTATAATTTTACTGGCTTGGGGAAAAGAAAGAAAAGCAAAAAAACGTCTGTATAACTGTTCGTTTATTATTCACTTATACCTTTTAAGGATTTGTCCAAAAACAAATAATTCATCTTAGAACATTCTAAAGATTGAAATATTAATAAAAACGATTGAAATGATTGATTTCATTCACATACTTGGACTCTTTTTACACAAGTGTTGTGGGTTGGTTTGTTTGGGTTAGTTGAAGAGCTGCTAAATAAGGTGGGAGACCAAAAAGCCTCTACTACACCTCCGCTAGGTGTGTGAGTGTGTGTGTGTGTGTTTGAAAATTACTATTTTCAAAAAGGGAACAAAGAATGTACCACATTCCCCTCAGGACAGTATGTGACTGGCACAGTTGGCAGCAGCGTTTACACGCACACTCACAAGTGCCAGAGCTGATTTGTAGTAAACGACCACCATCACCAGAGCAAAGCAGTATAGTCCCTATTCTGCAGTGATTCTGAGTGCTAGGCATGTCTGTAACAGCTCACTTTAGAGTACCGACAGAAGGCTGAATATTAAATATGTTACTGCGGATAGTAACAGAAGCTGCCAAGTGCCGTAAAGCACCAGTGGATGTAGTTAGCATGGGTAGTGTACCTATATTCAAGACAGAATGTTATATGTAGCATAGCTTGACTACATAATATCACTTGGTTGCTGGATGACAGTCTGACTGACCTGACACTCAAAATCACTAAGGACAGACAGTCTCATTTTGTATCTTCTGTCATTTCTGAGCAGTGTTACAATAACACATTTTAGCTGCCTGAGTATCTTTCCTGTGAAATGCTACAGCATTGTTCAGAATTCCTGGATACCTGAAAACATATTTGAAAACTATTTAGATGAGCAGTGTTTTTTTTTTTTTTTAATTAATATTGCTAAATATACAAAATAAAAGTAAAAATAACATCATAAAGTAAATAGTTAATTATGGACAGTATATAAATGTGTTCCTTGTGGAAGTCCAGTATTACTTGTAGTTTCCATCAGAAACCTGGTTTGACGCAGTCCTTCAATAAGCTGCTGATGGAGTTTCACAAATTTGAACAAGAGCTGGAGGATAAATCTGGAACTGAACCTGTGTTCTCCTCACCAGCTCACAAAATATCAACTACTTTTTTACAACCAGAACTAATCTTGAATAATTTTACTACATTCTTATTTGTTTGCATTCATTTTAATGTTAACTTTGATAGCAGAAAGACACTGTCACACGTTGACAAAAATGGTGTTGAACAGTTTGCATAGGTGCTTAAGACCTTTGCACAGTACTGAACACCAGTGATGTATTAAGAGCCAGTGTCTTTTCAGTTCTTCCTGAGAAGTTCACCTGCAGGGATTGTGTTGTTTGCCCTTTGTGTTCAAGCGTGCAGCACCTACTTTACCAGCACATGTTACAAATGTTGGTGGCTCTTGTCCATGGGTGCCAGAACCATTATTGAGGTTTCAAAATCCATCCTTTCAAAAACATTCCCTTTGACATTTTAATGTACTGAGGTGAAACTTTTACTTTAAGTGAAAATACTGACAAGAAACTTGTCAGGTAGCTTTAACATCACAGGTGAACTGACTTCTGACTGTGATTGGTAGAAACACTGTTATTGGCCTGAAGAGACCTGGCATACTTTTTTTTTTTTTTACTTCTGGTTTTTAAATAGCCCATTGCTGATGTGGATGCCTTAATGGCCACTAAAAGTGTATATAAAAAATTTCAGCGCTGTCTGCTAGTAAGTATTAATGAATGCGCCTTTTGGAGAGAAAGGATTTGAGACATTTGGCCATTAAACTACATTAGCCATGAGAAACTGCTTGGTGCTTTTGTGCACTATCATAAAAGTTTTTGCACACCACAGGTTTTTACCACTGATTTATTTATTTCATAAACTGCAGATTTTTATTTTTGTTAATCATTGAAATTATTTTGAGTGAACAGCTACGAAAATGTCAAATTTCCTCTTATAAGTGTCCTTCAGCAGAAGACAGAATCTGTAAGAGTGCATGTCTGACATTCTATTAACTGTTTGTGTGGTGATGCAGAGTCCAATTTTAGACTGTCCTTTAACTTTGATGGCACTCGTTCACTGTTTCATCCTATTGGCTGTCACTTAATAGCTCGTTGAATATCTTAACTATTTGTCTGGTGATCCAAATTATAATTATATTATGTGGCATTCTTGTAGGCCAGTACCGATGCATAAAAGTTACACTTTCTAGCTAATGAAGGTTTTCAAGTGGTGAACATATTGTAAATGTATTTGTTTGCAAAAAAAAACTAAGTGTACTTTTAGTAAATATCAAGTGAGTTACATGCAGATATTGAAAATGTCAGTGTGTGCAGAAAGCCATAACATATCAAATGGACTCTGTGAAATTATGTCAGCCACGCTTGTGCTACCAAAACAGCTTTGACCTGTCGAGGCTTGAACTCCATAAAAGCTCTGAAGGTGTGCTGAGGTTACTGACACCAAGTCGCCCTGTGAATTGCGAGGTGGAGCCGCTGTAGATTGTGCCGGTTTGTCAAGCACGTCTGTAGCAGTTTGTTCTGCAGTAGGTTCTCGGTGGCATCAGACCAGACAGGTCAGCTTTTGCTTCCTGCATGCATCTGTGAGCCTTGGGCACCTTTGACCCTGTCACTGGTTCACCGGTTGTCCTTCCATGAACCACAATTGTATTGAACCACTGTGTACTAAGAACACCCCGCAAGACCTGACATTTTGTAGATGTTCTGAATCTTTCATTTAGCCATCACAGTTTGGTTTTTGTTTCTCAGAGTCTTATGTTTGTTTTCCTACTTCCAATGACAACATTTCTCCTACTCCAAACTCGATTCATGTTTTCAAGTTTCAGGATTCTTTATTTGTCACATACATAGTTTTACAAGTACAGCATGCATGGAAAACATTTCAGTGATTATTAACCATGTGAGCCTCTGATTCAGCCCATGAAACAGCTCAATAAAATTATCAGATCATTTAAAGAGAAATTTGAATAACTAAAGGTAGTAAAATATACAGAAAAAAAGGATATTCCAAATAAACAAACATTACAATTAGAAACAGGATCTGTACAGCATGTAGAAATGCGAAAGAATATATATGCTGTAAAGGTTGCTAGTTTACTGGTTGATGTATAGACTTAAATGACAGACAGCATGTGAGATACAGTGAGGTAGAAAGTTCACATTGTGTCATAATGGGCAGTTAAAACAGTAACAGTCTAAAGTCGTCTCCCTCAGATGCATTTTTACCCCTCTAAGACACAAGTGTTGTGGGTTGGTTTGTTTGGGTTGGTTGAAGAGCTGCTACTACACCTCCGCTAGGTAGGTGTGTGTGTGTGTGTGTGTGTGTGTGTGTGTGTGAGAGAGAGCGCGAGGTCTGATCTGTACCAGCAATGAGGATGGCAAAACATGTGATTGCACCACACCTTCAGGCTTTCTCTCTCTCTGTCTCTGTTTTCTCTCTTATCTCTGTTTCCCTTTTTGCTCTCTTTGTCTCTCTTTGTCTCCCCTTTCCCATTTTTCTCTTTAACTCGCTGTTCTATTTTTCCTTTTTTCCCTCTCTCCTCTGCTCTCTTGTTTCTTTTTTGCTACTTATTCTGTCGTTCTCTCTCTCTCTCTCTCCCCTCCCCTTTCTTTTCTTTCTCTCTTGTGCGTTTTCTCCCGTCCTCTCTCTGAGTCACCCTTTTTCTCACATACACAGAGGAAAAAGAAAGAAAACGTGTGAGAGAAAGAAGGGCCGTCTATAAATAGCTCTTGTATAATCTACGCTGGCGGTTGGGTCATGTACTGCTGTGAGGTATATACTGTTAGTTTAGCTGATCTGGATCTTTGTTTATAAGTGAGAACCTGAAAAAGTCTTAATGGGTCACATGACTTCGGGACGCCCGCACATGTGGCCTTTGTTCCCTTTGGCGTTGGTCATGTGACCTCTGAATCTAACACAGGACCTCTATATACACAGATGTGTGTGTCTAATGATCATTTTGAAGTGGCAGTATGGAGTAATTAGATCTCATAAACAAAAATAGGTTCGAACAGTGGTCCCTTTATAGGCTTTCATTTATTTTTGATGAACAGGACGCTGTATAACTGGGCTAAATAAGTAGCCTAAATGGAACAAATTAGCTGGGAGGAAATTGCACGGCATGAACAACAGGGGTGTGCTCACACCCCCATGTTTACACACACACAAACACACACACACACACACACACACACACACACACTGTACATGAGTTTGTTGCTGTCGAAGAGTTAAAGCTAGCTTCACTGTGGCATTGTTCCAGGTCATGCGATGACCACACAGGTCATGTGATTGCCAGGTTCTGAACCGCTCTGAAAGAAGGTTTTTGTCTTTTTTTTGCATCTCTCTCTTTCTGTCTTCGTCTCTGTATCCATGCATCTCATTCTTCTTTCTCTCTCATTCTATTTTAAGAGAGAACCCTGCTCTCACATTCTGAACTTGCTTGCTTAACTGTTTAAGTGAGGCAGCAAAGAAGCAGCAGAAACTAACATCACATCAACTCGCATCATGCAAACAAACCGTGCCTAAATCATTACACACTTGTTGGTGTTAAGTAATCTCAGATCTCTTGCTCATGTGGTTCCTGCCATTTAGTTATGTTGTTGCTGTCTAAGCGAAACTTTGTGTCTAAAAAGCAGTAACTTTCCAGGAAAAAAGTTGGTGTTACAAGATTTTATTTTGAATCATTTTGGAGCATTTCTACTGTTTGTCATGATGCGAATGATGTCAAATCATGGACAAAAATAAAAAACAATAAAAATAGAAAAAAAAAATTACAGGGATAGTATATAAAATGAAATATTATGAGACAAGTAGGTGATAATTTATGCATGCTCTTAGCACAATGCTGAGCTTGTTAGCTTTACTGGCCTCACAGCTCTAGTGCAAAACTTCAGACACCAAACTAGTTTTGACTGATCAACTACTTGTGGGTTAGGGGAGAGACCTGTGGAAATTTAATTTTAAGCAAATCACTTGAATTACAGCACACTAGTTTTGCATTTAGCACTTGAACATCATGTAACTGTCATCTTATTCAGTACTTTCCCTTATTTGTATCTTCCATGTTTAG
Organism: Alestes dentex; assembly: GCA_037576975.1. NCBI lineage: Eukaryota > Metazoa > Chordata > Actinopteri > Characiformes > Alestidae > Alestes > Alestes dentex. The sequence continues at coordinate 19,454 of JBBIGA010103397.1, read as the reverse complement.
TAATCATATGTTGTGTAGAATTGGCATTATCAAACATTTAAAAAACAACCTTAACAGTGTTTGGAACTTTGAAAATGATATACTTTTTTTATAGTGTCATATGCAAGTCGAAATAACTGAATATATTTTTAATCGTACAAAGTAAAAAAAAAATAAATAAAAGAAGAAGCTCAATCACATTTGTGTGGGTGTGGTGGTTAGTTGTGTCCAAATATTTGGTTGAATTGTAAAAATTGTCTTTTCATCATATTAGCTGGTTTGTGCTGAAAAAAGGACACTTGTGCACAAGTTTTCAAATATTGGAAAACAAGAAGTAATGCAGAGATGAGGAAATTTAAAAATACATGCAACATGTGGACCAGGCTTCTTTTTGAATTCACTTTAAACCCCAGGCTGTATTACACTGCAGTTTAGTGTTTTTCCTTTCAGTCTAAAATCAAAATGGCCGTTCTACCTTCCTACTTCATATTCCCAGTAAAAGTGAAGGAATAGTGTATCAAAAATGTAGTTTTCAGAACACTAGACTTTATTAATCACCTAAATGTTTTCTATAAATACGCCCCTAAAACCTCTTATAACTTGCTCAATCTGCAAACCGGCACTTCATTAAGGTGGCACAGGCTTGTGGATGTATTTTAGGACTCAGCAGGGCGTCCTGTCAGCTATAAAAATAAACAAAATGTCACTGTGTAGTCAAACGCTGCTGGCAAGCTTTTAGATAACAAGGTCTGTCTTCACGAACCGCTTTGGGAGTTGAATGCTGAGCTAGAATCAGTTTTTGTGAAGATGAGCATCATAAATATAGACGAATCTGGTCCAAGATCAGTCCTTTCCAGCCCTGGTGTTGTCTGTAATGGCTAGTGTTTTTTTAGAAAAGCCAAAGGTTCTCTGAACAACCATAAACATTCAGATAACTTTTTATGCTTAAATGTTTTCATACAGGGTTAAATGGTTCTTCTCTGCTGTGGTAATTCTGCTGTAAAAAATCTGTTTAGAATAACTTTTTAAAATGGTTCTTAACATTTTTAATTATTTTAGCCAGTAGTAATATGAATTTGTCCCAAAACAGTACATTAAAATACACCAGAAGCATAACTCACTTTTCTAAGAAAAAAGAGAAACATCTCTTAGACTAAAAACATATAATTAAAAAAAAAGACGTAATACTTGAATAATGTGCAAATCTTTCAAATACTCAAGTAGCATATAGCATACAAACAGTACCAATGAATTTTGTTACAATGTATAGTAACAAAGAACATTTGCTGAACAATTTCTGCTTTGCTGTGGCTCATCACTGGAATTTCAAAGCCTTTTTTCTATTATTACATAATCTGCAGTTGTCCTTCATCTGAAGACGTCTTTACTGTGAGGTCCGTGCTAAAGAAGAGCTTAATAAAGTGTGGAGAGATCAAGCTACAGGAGAAAAAAAACATCAGAGAAGACAGGAGAGGAGCCAGAGTTCTGTTAGGTTTTCTTTCAGAAGCCACTTACTTAACTAAACAGCTATAGTGCAGGCTGGAAAAGGCTATGTTTTTGTTTAGACTGACAAAAGCTATTTGTTCTGCAATACACTGCAAACCGGTAGAACGCTTAGATCTCTCTGTCTACAGACTCGAGAGCGAGAGAGAGAGAAAGTGTGAGGGCCTTTGGGGATTAGCAAACACACACACACATACGCACACAGACTAATATGATTCCTTCACCTCATAGCTCAATATCTCAGACGCTTAAGCGTACACACAGGGGTGAATGACTGTGATATTTGACATAGCCAGATGGGGAAACTTGGGATAAAGCAAATACACACACACCTACATGCGCAAAGGCTGTTTACACCTTGCACTGACAGGTAGGTTATTTCATGTCCAGATCAGTTCTGGATATACTTGGCTGGATTCCATTTACACTTTTCACTAAAATGCACCCTCTCCCATTTGGCTAGTTTTTCCACTTGTAAAAAAGCACAGACGTGCGTAAATAAATATACAAAAAAATGGCCTCTGCATAAGTTGGGGCACTGTCACAGCATTTGGACCCTCATTTGCTGAAATCACAGCTTTCAAATGTTTCTTGTAGCAGCAACCATTATTTCTCTTTTTAATGTAGTGCTATTTTTCACCCTTGGAGAAAATCCTATTGCATGCACAGCATGTTTAATATCTAATCACAGATTTTTAATCATATTTAAGTGTGGGGACAGCGGAAGCCATAATTCTCTTTATGTTTTTCAAGATGCAAGATTTTCGTTTGTTTGGAATCATTGTCCTGTTGTAATATACAGCCTGTTATCATCTTCAGTTTCTTCACTGACTGGGATTTTTTAATATTATTTAAATCCTGTTTTCTCCTCTTTCATGTGCCTCTGGCTGCCACACAACACCAAAGCATGCTAGCTGCACCCACATGCAGTTGACAAGATTGCCACTTTCATTGAAATGCTTCTTGTTCACCAAGTGTACTGTGGTGTTAGCATGAAAGCACACCTCCCTTGTGTTTTATTGTGCGAAAAACTAATCAGTGAATGAGTAAGATGCATTTTTTTGCTGACCAATTTAGTCATCTTTGATTCTACCCACTTGTTTGAACTCCCCCTGTCAAGCAGTAGCACCAAAACTGGGAGGCTTCTTGCACATCGTGTGAAGCTCCATTACATCTTTTCGAACTGCTGCCAATGCAATGTAATTGGACATCGTAACGCACCTGCAGGAGAATACCAACCGCCGTTTCTGTTATGCTGCTGAATAGACACTCGTACTGGCTAGCATTGTGCTGAGTGTTGGAGGGAGAAGGGTCCATTCTTCTCACCCAGAGAGAACAAAACAAATCCAGTGCTCTCCTGGACATCCAGCTATAAAATGGTGTTCCATTAGGTTAGCCCATATTGTTTGGCAAATATTGCACATTTGTTGGATTTGTATATTTGTATATTGTAGCGTTTTTGTGACATCAGTTATACAGATGAGATATTGAACCTTCACATATACTCATACTCTTCTCCCAGGGTCTGGGCGCATGTCCCACTGGGAATAAGAACAGTGTGTACCAGCATGTATGAGGCCAAGACACTATGTGTTCTGCCCTGTGGCGGACACACACACTCACACATCGCCCCCTGGTGGGTGTTCCAGGTGTCAGGAGCTCTGTGTGAGTCTCTCAGATGATGTGACTGAATACAGATGTGTTCCAGCCTGGTGGAGAAGTCACAGCTTTGACATGAAACAATGTGTTTTCTAATTTTTGTGTACATTCTTTCTATCTCTTTGAACAGGAGTCTCCTCAGGACAGCGCCATCACTCGAGACATTAATCGCACATTTCCAGCACACGACTACTTCAAGGACACAGGAGGGGATGGTCAGGACTCACTGTACAAAATCTGTAAGGTGAGGTTAAAACACATGCAAAAATTGTGAAAAATGGCTCCTTATTTTCTACTGCCAAAAATGTTGTTAACAAACACAAATTTAAGGCACAAAAAAATAAAATAGTTCTGAAGTATCCCAAAATAATTTTATATGTTCAGGTTATATCACAAAAAATGTCATTAGCAGCAATACTTCCCGTCAAGCATTTTTTTTTTCAGATATTCAGACATCTGTGTAACCTTAATTTTGACCTGTTCACACTGGCCATACAATAGCTTAGCAGAAATCCCTAAATAGTACTTATATATGTCGTGAAATAATGATCTCAACACCATTATAGTGCATTGTGTGTCCACTCTAGATTTAACATGTATGTATGGTCTAGGATACAAACGCAAACACCCTAAAACAGCGCTCACCAGCTCCTGGAGATCTATTAGATGTGGCCTGGAGCTGACTCCTGCAGAACAGTAGACCTCCTGGACCAGGGTTGATGATCAGTGCCCTTAAAGATCCCTAGTGAAACTTCACAAGCTTAGGAAGAAGTTTCGTCCTCATGGGACAGCTAATGCCCCTCAGCACAATGTTGTTATTTACCATCCCAAATTGAAAATGAATGACAACTAGAGACACTAATTTGGAAAGCTTTACTTTACATCTATGCCAAGGCACTTAAATACAAATGATGCATTCAAATATAATGTGCATCTGCAAGCATTACTTTTCCTTTGGTGTAACAAACACTCTTTTCTCTTTGAAATGATTCATATTTGCCAGCATGTCTCAGACTCCCTCTCATGCCAGTTGTTAGGTCACTGGGTTTAGGCCATAAAGGATGGAGGCGGTGGGGAGATTGATTGTTTGATCCGTGTCTTTAGGCATCTCTTAATAATTTACCAGCCCTCCTCCCTGGATGTTTACTCCCATCATTCAGCGCCTTATGGATTTTCCTGTATTTACCTCATAATAAGTCAGCCAGCGCACCGTACACTCTTAACACCTTAGGGACCCCGAACCGGCTCAATTAAGAGTTCAGCAGGTTTAGTATGGCTCCATTTTGTTATTGCCCCAGTCTGGAGTCATTTCAGACAAACAAATTAACACAGTTTTTAGGGGAAAAGTAGGCCAGAGGTGTGTTTTAATAGAGATGTCATACTTGTATGGGCCAGAAATAAAGAATATACTTTCAGCCAGGTGCAGGAAAAAAGGCTGCAGGCAGTGTGCTTGTGAGTAGTTTGTCAAATATTTTATTAGAAGAGCTGTTGCTCTTCTGGTAAAAGTTCTCTACTGTAGAGGGGAGGGCAATATGGCCAAAAACCAGTATTACAAAACTTGAAGAAAACTTCATGATATGCAGTATAATATATTAATAAGTATATATGTAATGACTGTGGGTCGGGAAAGACAAGACGTAATCATGAGACCCACAGATGTTTAATACAAAAAACAAGAAGCAAAAACATAAACAACAGGTCCAAGAAATAAAAACACAAGATAGTCCAAAGACACTTGAAAAACAGCACAAAACCAACACATGGTGAACATAAACAACAACATAGACAGGAAAACGGGGGGAAAGGAACATATAAAACCTCCTAGAGATAGGGAGAAAACACAAGGAGAACTTTATAATATAATAGTATTTAATTATTTATGTAGTGACTTTCTTAAACCCAAGATCCCTTTTCAGGTAGGTCAAACAAAAACAAGAAAACAGTAACCAAACAGGCACAGCACTAACATAAAAGATACATTTTAGTTATGTTTAGAAAGAAGAGAGAGATGATGAAGGTTCTTACAGAGGGAGTTCCATAGTTTGGTGGCCACCATGCTAAATGCTGTGCCTCCTCTAGGAGATCATCTGCGTTTTAGAACTTTGAGCCGGCCAGTTCCAGAAGAATGTAGTGAGCTAGCAAGAGAATATGGGTGGTGTAATTCAGTGAGATGGGAGGGACAGAACCATGCAGAGCTTTAAAAGTAACGAGGAGCAGCTTGTACTGAATATGATACAGTATGAAATGGGTAGCCGGTGAAGTTTATGGAGAACAGGGGAGATGTATTCAGACCTTTTAGTGTAAGTGAGAGCTTGAGTCAGAGAGTTTTGTACATACCGAAGCCTGGCTAAGGCTTTTGTTGGGATACTGAGAAACAGCACTGCAGTAGTCGATATGTCATGAATTTAGTTTTTCCAAACACTAGAACAGGCAAAAAAGAACCAGTGGTGCCAAATATTAAAAATGCTATAAAACTGAGCACAAATGGTTTCTGTTCAGTTTCATACAGTGTGCTGTGCTAAAAAGTTGTAAAAAACTTGGTGGACCATCTAATTAGGTTAATTGTCAACAGGTTGGTAATATGATTGACTAGAAAAAGAGCATGCTTTTATACTGTACACTTTACAATGCACTTTTGTTCAAATTTCCCTTTGGTGAACAATGAAGGTTACTTGATCTTCAATAAGGATATTCAATAAGGCTTTTCTGTCTTATGATTGCTATTAATGTGTTTCTCCCTCTTCCCAAGGCATACTCTGTGTATGATGAAGAGATTGGCTACTGTCAGGGTCAGTCCTTCCTGGCTGCTGTGCTGCTGCTACATGTGAGTCTAATGTTTAAGTGAGTTTAATCTGGTAGACAAAAACTAGGTGAAGGAATGCTTGCTGGATTTTCTCACTCAGTGAGCAAAACTAGTAGAGATGCCCTGCAGCTGCAGTTTATGTTTAAATTGCTGAACATTAAAAATATGAGAATAAAATAAGCTTTTTCTTTAAAATAATTGTGTTTTCTTGTTTAGATGCCAGAGGAGCAAGCGTTTAGTGTTCTGGTGAAGATCATGTTTGACTATGGTCTCAGGGAACTCTTCAAACAGAACTTTGAAGACCTGCACTGCAAGTTCTTTCAGCTGGAGAGACTCATGCAGGTGTGTGATTATACTGCTTGTTGTGAAATTTCCAAACGGATAAATCAGAGTTTCAGTTCTAAAATGCGATTGGTGGAGCCGCATTCATTATAACAAGTGCAGCTGGTGGCCTAGTGGCTAGGGCGTTACCCCTGCAATCAGAAGGTCATGAGTTGGAGGTCCCAGGACTGCTAGTGGCACCTCTGAGGCACCTTTGAGCAAGGTACCGTCCCCACGTACTGCTCCCAGGTACTGCTTCACTTGGTGAATGGGTTAAACGCAGAGGAGGAATTTCATGCTGTTCACACTGTCTGCTTTGGTGTGTTCACGTATGACAGAATGGTCACTTCACTTCACGTCACTACATGCCTGAAGTATGACCAAAAACCAAAAGAAACTATGGGTACATCTCTTTTAATCACATTTTCATGCAGAAGCCATAATAATGACAGTCTTCTGCTATATCTCAGTGCACAGATCCTTATACTACCTGGAGGTAATTGTTTATGTAACAACTGCACAGACACAAGAACAATATAAAATGTAAAGTCTAAAATAAAAGTCATGTAAAAACTCTGCTGAGGTTTAAATACTATAGATAAATAATGTGCGAAGTAATTTACTTTTAACACAAGTAGTGAACTTATAGCCGAATGCCTTTGTCTGCTACGGACATATATGTGTTTTTAGTGTGAGATCCATCCCTGTGCTCAAGCCTGAATGAAGCCTTCTTCTTCTTTCTCTTTCGGCTTTACCCTTCAGGGGTCGAATGCTATTAAAAGTAGGGCTTCTGTTTACTTCTGTGGTGCTGGATGGCCAAGCAGTGAAGTTTTAGATTTAAGGGTGTTATTTATAATGCCATTGTATAGGTTAGCCAGTGAACTGTGTGGACTTGCTGCAAGGTTATTGGCAATAATGTTGACCAGTTTGATTAGTTTGGATGACTTGCATAGTAAAGTTAATGTTTATGTCATGGATATTACTGTCCAAACGCTGAGCATTGCCATGTTGGTTGGCTTACATAGAAATGCTGTAAGACTTTAGCAGTTCTCCCATAAAACTGTACAACATACAAGGTATGTTGATTTTCCCAGTCACATAATTGGCAACATGGTCATATTATGCAGTCAAATGAGGCAAATGAATAAATGCCTATAGATTGTTTTGTTGCTCGGCAACCACAGCCTAGTCTTATTAAACTACTGTGCTTGATAGAGGGACTGTTTTAATGCGATTATTACTAATAAACAGTTTATTGAACATTTTATCGTTATAATTTCTGTTGCCATTTTGTAAAAGCAGTAAAAGCACATGGGTTATTGCTTTAGTATACTGAAAAATCTGGTACCCGTTATGTATTTTCACTGATTATTTTGACCCAGATCACGCTGTTATAAAATATTTGTATTTTTAAGCTTTGTGTGAGTGAATAGTGACCTCCAGCACTCTCTCCTCTTTCTTTGCAGGAATACATTCCAGACCTGTACTCTCACTTCTTAAGCATAGGCTTAGAAGCACACATGTACGCCTCCCAGTGGTTCCTCACGCTCTTTACAGCCAAGTTCCCTCTCTACATGGTCTTTCACATCATCGACCTGCTGCTGTGCGAGGTGCGGCATTTCTGTTCAAGTCTTTTTATTTTTCTCTAATCATCTGGCATCATGCCTCTGCCTAAATCCGCTGTCTTTCTTCTCACGCAGGGTATCAGTGTCATATTCAATGTGGCTCTGGCGTTACTGAAGGTAAGAACAAAGCCACACACAGTCACAGGGCATCAGTACAACACAGAGGACAGTTCTGGATCTTCTGCAACTCTCTTTGTGTTGTATTCCCCTCATGTCTGTTCTTCACAGACCTCTAAAGATGACCTGCTGCAGGCGGATTTCGAGGGGGCGCTGAAGTTCTTCCGTGTGCCCGTGCCGAAGCGGTACCGCTCTGAGGAGAATGCTAAGAAGCTCATGGAGCTAGCGTGCAGCATGAAGGTATGAACCTCTGATCAAGCTGAAAAAGTCTTATTGATGACCTTCATTACACCTGGCATGCAGGGAGGTGGGAGGTGGTGTACTAAGGGGGCTGCAGCACTCCCAGATTTCATTGTTTCATATGTATACCTTACTGGGTAGAATTAAGAACCTTTGTTAAATAAAATGTTAAGTAGCTCAAGGCAACATCAGTGAAAAATAGTTTTAATAATAGCATTATAAAACACATTTAATGACTTTGCTTTATGCTTAATGTCGATTTAATGACCGCATTAGAGGTGGAACAAAACCACTTTTGCTTTTTTGATACCAGTATTAGATCGTGGTGTCGACCAATGTTGATACAGATCTTTTTGTACTTCAAAATGCACTTTAAAATGAAAGAACTTCACTTAAGATGAGCATCTAAAATGGGCTGTCATTCTGAAATTACTATCCTACCCAACATGAAAATACAAATCTACTAACATGACACTGGCCCAGTATTGATATCTGGTAGCAGAGTGGTGCCATCGCTGAACAATATTTGGTTTAATAGCTATTAAATAGATTTAACAGCATTACGAATGCATAGACTAAGACAGCACTTACATAACAGCCTTTGTCTTCTTTCTACAGTTTCTACTGCAGCTGCTGAAGGTCATTTTAAACATTGTTTGATATCAATTGTGGTAAAACGTGGAACAAATGAAAATAAAATACGTATTGTTTTGTAAGACATCACAGATCATGTATGTCATGCATCAGTTAATCACATTGCTAAGCTCAGCTCTGAGTGGAGTCTAGTGGAGATGCATTATGGTCTGATCACTCAAGTCACCTTCAGAGGTGGTCAGGGACACGTATGACAAAATAACATTTGTACTTGTGCCAACAGTCTGACAACAAAGGACCATCTAATCAATTGCATGATAACACCAAAGACGAAAGCTTCTTTCTTCTCCTCTCCTGTTCATAAGCGGTCTTAGCAGTCCATGCCATCTGTTTTAAAAAAAAAATTTTCTCTGACAGCTAACACAGTGACAGATACAGTGATGTAGCAAATATGCATGAGATATTTCCTCCAGTCACAAAATCCGATTACAGGTGGTTACAGGACATCATTCGAGTTATGGAAATGCAAAATATGGACTGCTGCATGTCTCGCTGTAATAAGACCACCTGAGACAGATACAGAGTGTGATCAGTGAGTGTAGCCTTTTTGGCACGTTTTGTGAGAGACTGCAGCAGAGTTACTGCCCTTTTTAAAATGGTAAAATGAGAATGACACCAAAACTGGAAAAGTGGCATAAAAAATACAAACTTGTCATGCAGCACACTCAGAAGCTCTACAGCTCATTACAACCTTCATAATTTACAGAGGACAGATTTTTGCATTTCATTATCTTTGACTTGTATCTTCAGATGTCGTGTGAAGATACTGTGGCACATTTTTGCGTGTAAAAAAATTATATTTGCCAAAATTTTGTAATTACCTGCTGTTGAATGGTGCCTTCCAGTGGCCAGCAGAGGGCAGTATTATTTTATGGAAGAGGCGATGGTGTTTTATGAGCTCGCTGTTATAAACATCTCTGATTATCATGCTGAGCTTTGGGATGTTTTGTGCTGAGAAAATGTGACACTTCTGTCTTTCAGATGAGAGCGTGCTTGCACCACCAAAAGATGAAGATTGCTATACGTTTATACATTACTGTGCAGAATGAAGAACCTGTGTTAAATAAAGTGTTAAGTGGTTCAAGAAAAGATGACCAGTAAAAAAGTAGTTTTTAATAGCAGCATTATAAAGTAGATTTAATGATTTTAATGTATACTGAATGTAGATATTTTATACTTCAATGACAGCATTAGAGATGCCATGGTATCACTTTTACTATTTTGGTACCGGGGTTGACTGATGATGATACAGATCGTATTTTTTTTCTACTACACAAGAGCCATTTTTATTTAAAGCACTTTAGATGAGCATATAAAAGCAGGCTACCATTCTCAAATTACTCTCCTACCTCGCAGGACTTAATTACAAAGCTACTTATATGACTCTGGCCCAGTATTGATGCCTGGTAGCAGATTGATGGCATCACTGAGTTACTGCCCTTTTTAAAACGTTAAAATGAGAATGACACTAAAACTACCATCTAACTGTTTTGGGTGGGTGCTTCAAAATCTAAAATCATTTTTGGTCAGTGACTAGGTGTAATGTATCTCCATCAAATCATTAAAATTATTTAAGTTACTTTGAAAGTGATAGTGCCTTGAAATCTCAGCATTTGGTTAAATAGCGATTAAATTGGTTTTGAATGCATAGGACCACCTGTACATAGCAGTCTTGTCTTCTTCCTGCTGTTTCTTAGTACAGCAGTCTGAACTGGCCTTCTTCAAGAAAACTATGCCAAAAATGCTAATTCTGCTAACTATGCTAAGAAAAATGCTAATCCTGTTAGCTAGTTCTCAGTGATATTTATAAAGTTCAATATCCCAACATTTCTCTAAATCTCAATCTGTCATAATATTCCACCAGTTTTTCATTTGGAGTGTCATACAGAGGGTTTTCAGCTCTGTGAGAAACATAACAACTCAGGATTACTTAAAGTGGTGGTAAATGGAACCAGACATCATGTAATACCTCTACAAACGTCCTCACTGAGTGTTATTACTTGAAATGATTATGAATACACTGATGCCTGAGACATTGTTTTAAAATAGTTGTAAGAAGATTTGGTTATAAAATAGATTTTTAAAAATCATGGTGCAGAGGTATATGCAGGTGTTGTAAGTAGTTTGCATATTTGCATTTTAGATCTCGTGTTATCTGGTTCCTATCACCACCACTGTAAAAAAAAAACAAAACAAAAAAAAACGTTAAACCGCTCTGAATACCTTAATTGGTGGAATTTCTTCTAAGTATCTTAGTTTCTGTTATCAGTACTGCTGAAACTAATAAATGCTACTGTTAGGTTCAGTCGACCCTGGTATAGCCGATACATCATTCAGCCCTGCCCCTCTGGTCAGCTAGATCTTAGATTAAGCAGCTCTCAATAACTTTAATTGTTCATTTTGTTTAAAGAGCTAGAAGTAATTGTGGAAAGGAGGAAAGAAAGGCAGGAGCGGAGGCCCTGGTGTTGCCACCTGCACCCTAATTCTATCAGGGTGCCAGCGGGTGGCCGGGAGCAGGTGGCTGCAGAATGGAGCTCCTAACATCACAGCTATGCTGCAGTGATGTTGGAGCAGTGCCACCATGGCAGAAAGATGGATGATAACAGACATTCAAGCCTGCTGAACAACATGTTAATAAACATACAGCAAGATAGATGTGTCCTTAATGTAAAAGTGTGGTACAATGTGTGTGTGCGTGTGTGTGTGTGTGTGTGTTTACAGTAGCCTGACTCCTGTCAGTTTGTGACTGATTGAGTCTCCGCTGGGCATCTCTCCCACCCTTTCCCCAGCACAAAACCCCCATTCTCTCACTCTCCCACAAACGCACTCTCTCTCTCACTCACACACACACACACACACACACACACACACACACACACACACACACACACCCCACTTAAGCACTCTCTGTACCTCTGAATGCAGTGTCTGTGTTTGAAGGTAGACTCTGTGTGCTTTTGCAGTCAGAGGTCTCAGCTCAAAAATACTTGAGCATGGCCCCTTCCAAAACGTTCAGCGGACACCCAGCACTTCAGGCTCATAACACAAACCAGTCCAGGTCTTTATTCCACCAAGTGCTTGTTTTATACCTTTATAGAACATGAAGCTGGGCACATGGGTCATAGGTATTTAATGTGTTTTGTACCTGATGTTTGAACATATATATTGTTGGAACCCAAAATAGTAACTTCTTGAAGAAGGTAAAAGTTGATATAAAACCTTTAATGAAGGTTAATGTAATGTAATTAACTTTGGACTGTTTTTATTTGTCCATTCAATATGAAATGTAAAGGGCAGTTTGCAATTCCACCCACTAGTTAGGACACAGTGCTACCAAGCTGGGAGGGTGAATGCTAGAGTGTTACTTTTCAGATGATCACTGGCACATCATCATTAGACAGCTCACCATACTATGAGGAGAATTCTAACAACCAGTTCTGTTAAGTCAGCTAACAGGTGCCTTTACTGGCTAGCACTACGGCAAGTGACCGGGAACAGGAAGGCCTGTCCTACCCACCATCACTCAAAATCTCCTGATGATAGGACCACCGCTTATGCCACTTGGGAGTATAATAAGAATTTTCTCAGGCTAATCCGAGCTACCTTACGTTTATTTCTAAAATCAACGGTGTTGTATGAGTAGTTTCTAAAGAAAAAAATTGCCACTCTTTTCAGATATGTGTAGTTTATATTGTGAGTTCACATGTTTGACTGTCGACTGGTATTTCAGTTAATTAGGCCACTCCTTTTTCAGTATAACATAAAAAAATAATGTCAAAAGAAAAGCTTCGCATTTTTCAACTTTGTTTGTTCTCAAAGGTTTGAGAGTGTTTTTTTTATAAATAAAGGAGACGGTAAAAAGTTTTTTTTTATCACTTTATTAACTGATCGAAAAACAAGTTGTGCCCTGGAATTGTACAAAAACAAACATGAACACACACGTACGCTGTCACTCACTCATCCCTAGAGTGTGTGGAAGTGATGCGGGTTGGTGTAACTGAAGGCTTCTTTTAGTATAGCCAGTGTTGTGTGAGCAGAGACTCTGAACAGCCTCTGTGCTGTTCACTACTTTAAATAGACCTCATTTATAAGGCATTGAGCATTTACAGCGCTCTCCAGGAACTGGAACGTTCTGTTCACAAACGCCTGGTATTGAAAGAACACATATGGACTGCCTATAAAACTAGGTTATTCAAAAAAAGAAACTGCAGTGTTGAGGAACAAGATGATAAATGTAGCTTAGTTGTGTGTTTGTGTGTGTAGGCTGGTCTCCAGGGATACTGGAAGTGACGGACTGATTGGTGGTTTATTATGTTAGCAGTGGAGGACTCTGACATGGGCTTCATTTGCTCATTTTAGATTTTTATTTTCATTGTACATAAATGTTCAAGAGGAAATGCTCATAGTGGTTTGAAGTGTATCATGGATTTTAAAATGAACTGATTTGTCTGGTAATTGCAATGAAAAGATTGCAATTCTCTTTCATTGCAATTTGTACTAGGACAAGCTTTACTGAAAAAATGCCATTGAACTTATTATGAAGTTATAATGTTACATAACAGTATAATTTCTTTGACTTTCTGCTTGTCTGACACTGCATCCAGTGTTTTATCCTAACACGGGCCCCTTCCAAAATGTTCAGCGGACACCCCGCACTTGAGGCTCATAACACAAACTAGTTCAGGTCTTTATCCCCCCAAGTACTTGTTTTATACCTTTATAGAACATGAAGTTGTGCACATGGGTCATATGTATTTAATGTGTTTTGTACATGTATATTGTTGGAACCTTATCTCCAAATATGTCCAAAATAGGAACTTCTTGAAGAAGCTAAAACTTGATATAAAACCTGTAATGAATGTAAATGTAATTCCAGTTAACTTTGGACTGTTTTGACACAGTGCTACCAAGCTGGGATGGTGAATGCTAGCGCGTTACTTTCCTTTCTTTGACTTTCTGCTTGTCTGACGCTGTATCCCATGTTTTATCCTAACAGGCTTTTCAAAATAGACTTCATTATCCTTAGAGAAGTATCAGTTATAGTCATAATTAATGCCAGTGAAATCAATCAGGGTTTGTGGGGGGGAGGGGGGGGGGGGGGGGGGGGGGGGG
>JBBIGA010103386.1:0-10875 GCA_037576975.1 Alestes dentex | reverse complement strand
GTATAACTCAGACCCACAGGTGCATTTTTACCGTGTGTGTGTGTGTGTGTGTGTGTATGTAAGAGAGAGAGAGAGAGAGAGAGAGAGAGAGAGAGAGAGTGTGTGTGTGAGTGAGTGAGTGTGTGTGTGCAGGGGAGGTTAGGGTTAGACTTATTTTCTGTATGTAAACTGGTATAATTAATGAGAGACAGATTAGAGAATGTTGGGATAAGACTGTGTGTGTGTATGTGTGTATGTGTGTGCAAGGGTAGGTTAGGGAGGTTTTTGTGTGTGTGTGTGTGTGTGTGTGTGTGTGTGTGTGTGAGAGAGAGAGAGAGAGAGAGAGAGAGAGAGTGAGAGAGAGAGAGAGATAGCGCTAACGTGCGTATACGCTATGTGAATCACCAAGTGTGTGTGTGTGTGTGTGAGTGTGTGTGTGTGTGTGTGTGAGTGTGTGTTTGTGTAAAGCAAACCTGCACTTCAATATAATTGGTTTATAATCCATTCATTCGTTAATATTTAATCAAAACTCTGGTCATGTTTTCATTTTTTAACAAAAACCAAATCTAGCTGTTTTCAGATGTAACAATACACATTACATCTTGGTTTACCGTTTTCTTTTTGTTTATATGCTACTAATGTGTAAGTCCTTCCTCCAGTAGTTGCATTCAGTGCGTTGTTAACAGCAATTCTGATTTGTACCAGAATCCTCCAACATAATAGAGTTGTAAATTCATGAAATTTGAGATTTCATTACAGATTATTTTGTTGTAGTCATAGTAGTAGTCAGTCAATTCAAATTTACAAACGTAAGCCTTTTTTAATGTGTTGGATCATTTTTTAAGAAATCATAATGGAACTGATTGTGCATTCAGTGAAAGATTTTACAAAGATTAATTCAACCATTTCATTGTTTCTCAAAGAATCATCAGAAAATGTCACTGTTTGTGAAGTGCACCTGAATGCGGTGATTATGGCCCTGTGTGGGTTCTGCATGTCTGACGTAAGCGGCTTCCTGTTAGTGTTGCTTTGCTGAAGAGCAACCATTCGAAACACACACACACACACACACACACACACACACACACACACACACACACACACACACACAAACACACACATACAGCTGCTATTTCTCACCACAAAAAGCAAATTACAGAGCAGCACAGAGTCACTCTCTGCTGTGCAGTCATTGTGGAGTTTAAAGGGAATTAACATGTTTCACAGAGGCTACCACTTCAGAAGTAAGCACTGTGTTTTATGTCACTTTCATTTGACTTTTTGTATTGCTTGAGGAATGTTAATATTGCATTTGGTTATTATTATTATTATTATTATTATTACTATTAATAATAACAATAATAATAATAATAACAATAATATTCATAATAATAAAATACTATTTCTGTCATTAGTCATGCACAACTCATTCGTGTTTTTGTATTTTAACAATCAAGTTCATTTTGGCCTTCTAAATGAACCCTTTTATTATTACATTATTATTAATGTATAATGTACTACTTCTTTTAAGAATACAGTGTGCAGCATATTTTGATAGGAGCTTAAATGAAAGGTGCAAATAAATAGCGAGGATTTAACCATATAAATAATGTTCCTATTAAATCTCATGTCTCAATGCGCAGTGGTGCGAGATACAATCTGAAATGTGCACTGGGTTTACTTGATTCTACATTTCCACATTTCTACATTTACAACATCAAGATTTTAGCTCTTTGTACTCTCCTCTGTTTCTCACAATGTCCTGAAACTGTTGTGTCGTGAAGCTTCTTGGAAGAAATTATATAGGTGGTTTCTTTTATTTCACCGAAAAAGCATAACAGCAAACAACACCCTTCCAGTCTGTGAAAGCACTCAATTCTGGGGTCCCCAAGGTCCGTTCTTCATACACCTGTTCTCAGCTTAGTTGACACCCATCTCTACTTTCTCACGTTCCCTGCCACCATTGTTTCAAGACCAACCTTCCTACTTCTTCCATCCCACATGAGGCTGCAACCTTCCTACTTCTTCCATCCCATGTTTTTCATTCTACATTTGTATTCTCGTGCCACAAATGTTACATCAGGTGCCCAGTATGGTGTTCCGGTTACCTCTAAGAGACCGGGTTCAGTGACACATGCTCATTAGTATAAGATCATGAGTACATGAGGTACCTAAGAATACAAATCCTCTATTCATACGAATGATAAATCTTCACAAAACTCTTCACAGTTAGAAGAAGAAGATAGAAGATTCTTTATTTGTCACAGGCATAATTTATTTGTCACATGCTGTTTTCTTTCTCTGCATTTAACCCGTTCACCAAGTGAAGCAGTGGGCTGCCGCCAATGAGGCGCCCGGGGAAGTGCGAGATCATACTAGGAAGGTCAAGTCAATATATGAGAATAGAAAATCTTACATTCATAAAAGTCTTCAAAAAAAAAATTACAAAGTGTGTGTGTGTGTGTGTGTGTGTGCGTAATCATACCAGGTGCTCAAGTGAATACATGAGAATACGAAATCTTCTGTTCATGTGAGAGTTATAAAATCTTCCACAGAATTTGAGTGTTTCCTCATATTGTAATTCGCTTTGTTTAAAAGTGTCTGCTTAAATATTGTAATGTCATGGAATAAATCACATCCACAGAGTTATGGCCAAAAGTAAACAGAAAGACTAAAATATTTGTAGACTAATAATAAACTAAATATTATTATGAATTAATAATAGCCACATTTTTTTTTTAAATGAATATGGAAATAATGGTAACATTTGAATGAAGTCGATTCGAGGCCCTGTCTTCCCTGTGTCGTGTTGGTTTGGTGCGGAAATAATGGCATTTCACGGTTTACCTGTCAGGTGCAGCGAGTGATTTGGATGAAATAATGAACTGCTGACTTTCGCCCCAGGTGTGTTCCTGCCAGATGAAGATGAGGAGGATAAAGGAGCAATGAAGAGGCTCAGCACCATGTGGAGCTCCTTCCGTGGGAAAATGAGCCGAGACAGTAAGAAAAGTATACTTTTGGTTTCAGTAAAGAGGAGCTTTCCATAACGAAGGGTTTTTCTCGACTCAAAGTCCTAATTTTTGACTTTGACAGATCACTGCCTCAACCCCAACCCCCACCCCACCTGAAAATAACAGATTTAGTTTTAGTTTTTTTAAACACGTTTACATTTTCATATATATATAATATAAAGAATGTTTTAATTAAGAATGTTTCTCAGGTTTTATCCTTTATAGGTATTGAACTGAACAGCTTTCTTTGTCATTTCCAAATAAAAATATTGTTCTTTAAAGCATAATTTTAAAGGAAACGACTGCGTCTTCTTGACTCGCGCACACGAACAGTGCGCGCAGTAAAATGGAATTATGCTTATGTAAAGGATTATTAGCAACTAGATCCAAACTTCCGTTTCCAGTAATGTGTACAGATTTAAATATGATAGTCTTGTGAAAATGAACAAACAGAAAAACATAAATGCAATTAACTGACCAGCGACACTATGATGGTTGTTTTAGACTTGGGTTTAAACTAGAGAATCATCACTGTCAGAACAAGTCCCTGTATCTTCACTCTTTATACATATTCTTGGTTGAGCTGATTCAATTCTGAGAATCTTTCACAAAGATCCATGACGAGAAATGTGAAAAGATTTCCTGTTTGTTTGACACCATCCTGTCTGCCCCTACCCTACACCTGTGGGCCTATCTGTGGTTGGAGATGTGTGTGTGTGTGTGTGTGTGTGTGTGTATGTGTTTTTGTGTGCCAAGCGAGCTTCACGTGCATGAGCCTGTTGTGTGCATAAAGGTTAGCTGTCTCTGCTAGTGCACTAGCGCTCCAAATTAAGATATATACGCTCCGCACTTCTGAGAATTCATAAAGGCAGTAATCCACTTGAGGCTGTGTCCTTAAGTGTAACATCCCTGTAACTGTAGAGAAACCACTGTAACACATAGGCTATAATGGATTACATTACACTGAATTACATTCATTTGGCAGATGCTTTTATCTAAAGTGACTAACAATATGAGGACATTCAAGTTTCAGGGAAGTCTCAGTCTGTGAACCAGAGGAGAGTTCTAAGTGCTAAAATCTTTATGTAGGAGTAGTGTGAGAAGATAGACGAAATGCTCTAAACCAGGGGTGTCAAACTCCGGTCCTGGAGGGTCCATGAAGACATGGTTGGTATGAGTTTGGTGTGGAAGAACTTGAGAGCCCTGTCCAGCACAGTTTGATGGTTCTCCTACTCAAACACATTCACTAAACCTGGCAATAACCTGGCGAGGTGAACCAGGTGTTTCTGAGCAGGGTAATCACCAAAACGTGCTGGACACCGGCCCTCCAGGACTGGAGTTTGACACCCCTGCTCTAAACAAATGAGTCTTGAGGAGGTTTTTGAAGCTAGAGAGAGATTCTGCTGCTCTGGTCTGCTTAGGCAGCTCAGTCCACCAGTGGGGAACCAGAGAGGAGGAGAGTCTGGACTGGGTTTACCGTGTGTGTAGGGATGGCAGAGTCAGACGATGCTCCTTGGAGGAGCGGAGAAAGCGAGTAGGAACATAAAGCTGAATGAGGGGATTAAGGTAGCTGGGTGAAGACCCAACTGTCACTCTGTAGGCAAGAGTTAGTGACTTGAACTTAATTCAGTCAGCCATGGGTAGCCAGTGTAGGTCAATCAGCAGTGGGGTGACATGTGATTTTTTTGGGTTGGTTGAAGATCAGCCGAGCTGCTGTGTTCTGAACTGGATTATTGATTTAGTAAAACAAGACATCCTGTTCACCCCTTTATCGAAGCTGTATCCTGTCAAATCTGACTGTAGAATTAGTGCATGCAGATTTCTAACAGATCAGCTTCATCTCTGGTTTATTTGCATGATCAGTCTCATGTCCTGTCGAGGTGTATGTATGTTTTAACCTAATTAAGCTCAAATGTGCATTAAAGCTGCTATTTACACTCGTTTAGACTGTTATACTGCTTATACTGGATTTACTGGTTAGACTGTTTCCACAATTCTCAATTATACCGCACATTTCTTTTCAGTCATTGCACATTTTACTTATATGTTTTGCACAGAGGTGTCCACACACTCAGGACAGGTTTGGTCAAATCAGACATCACTATTTTCACTAATTTTTTGTGTTAACTCTACTGGCACTTACTCTCATGTTATACTTCTTTATTTGCACTGCTCTGTATGTCGTACAGCGTCTTAGGTCTGTTGCACAGTGTGTGCACTGTAGAAGCTGAGCTCTGTCTCTTTGTATACTTGGATATAGCTGAGATGACAGCAAAGTTCACTTGGATTTTGGCTTTGTATATTTAAAGAGCATGAAAAATGATCTCTGCACTCGGTGAAAGCATAATTAACACAAACAAGTAAAGCTGCACTTATTCACAGCTGTGGTGACGGGAATTAGATGTCTGAAACTCTAAAAGCTACCTTGCAGATGGTTATTACATGAGATGATTTCGAATACACTGCTTGATGACATTGTTTTACAGAGGCATTGAGAGGTTTGCATAGTGGAGAGATGCATGCATGGCATTGTAAGACAAAATGGTCATAAAGAAAATGTGTGTTTTCAGAGCTACCTCAACTGTCCTATCGTCAACATTACATATAAAAACTCAGAAGACGTGTGTAGTTTCACTGGTAGTTTTGGACAGCAAACAAAATGACTATTTGTGTAGATGCTTGGTTCCTATCACCACCACTCTAAGGAAATCAGAGTTTGTGAAACTCAGCAGAGTTTCCCTTTTAATACAACGGGTAAAAGATTTCGAGTGTGGGACTCTTTGAGAGTTTCTCTGTCAGTACGTTGGAGATGAAAACTGTCTTTCATAGCATAGCACTTCTGTATTTAATCATAGCCACTGTAGTGAAATGATCATGAAATGCTTAATGTGACACCCCTATACAATAATTTATGATGAAGTGGAAGACATTATACATGATATTATATATTATACATTATACCTGAGACATTATACACCACAGCATAATAGTCAAAGGCCTTTCCATGAACAGGACAAGGAGTATTAATAACTTTTCAATGAATTATCACATAATTCATTGAGAAGTCTATGAAGCGAGAGCTTGAACGTTGTTTTTGAGTCTTTTCAGTCTTTTGGGTGTTCCTGGTTCTTTCAGTGACACAGCAGTGGCTTTACTGACTTTTGTTGGGGGGCATGCTGAAAGTTGAAGGTTGCCATGGTGAAGGTATTCAGACCAGAACAGGACTTGAGTGAATGTGTGTGTGTGTGTGTGTGTGTGTGTGTGTGTGTGTGTGTGATGCTAGGCAGCTTCCTTTTGTCCTGACCTGATTAATGCACTGGGGGTGGGGAACTTTTCTAAAGGATGTAAAGAAATGCTTTTGCAAACAGTGGCTGCAGTTTACTGTCTTCCACAATGTTTGCTGTCTTACTGCATCTAGTGTGTACAAGACATGTTATTGTACTCCAGTGTTTTTGTGGTACTAAAGGAATAACTTAAAAATCAAATTTACCTTGTTTTCTCGCCTTACATGAAATGGTGTCAGCCAGCTGAGACAAGCGTATTGTCTGAAATGTACCTCTTTAGTTTTTCACTAAAGAGGTGTTAGGCTACAGTTTCATTTTTGCATCACCATCATGTTTTGTTTGGACTTTCAACTTTTTTAAAGCGGGAAGCAAATTAACATGTAAAACAAGTATCACAGTTTGCATGGTCTTCTTTTGAAATATTTAGTAATATTTGTATTTATCACTGTCCACTGACATGGACATTCATTAAAAGCAGTTATTATCAGTATCTTTTGTAAAGCTTTTGCATATGTTCACTCACCCAGTTTGGTTCATGATACTTTATCGCAATATTTTTGTATTGCCAAATTTTTATTTAACATCAGACACATTTCACTGAATTTAACATTTTGATTTAATGTCATACACATTCGGCTGAACTAAATCCAGTTAAGCAGGCCTAATTAAGCTTCCTTTGAAATAAAAAATGCAGTTGCTGACAATGGGGGTTGAGGTCAGGGCTCTGTGCGGGCCAGTCAAGTTCTTCCACAATGTTTGCTGTCTTACTGCATTTAGTGTGTACAAGACATGTTATTGTACTCCAGTGTTTTTTGTGGTACTAAAGGAATAACTCACCGAAAAATCAAATTTACCTAACCAGCTTAGACAAGCGTATTGTCTGAAATTTACCTCTTTAGTTTTTCACTGTAGGTGCGAGGCTAATAAACCTAAAGGAAGTTTTCATTAGCAGGTAGCAAACTGCCTAAAGCGTCACACACTTGCCTCAAACTGTGTGGAGTAATCTCCAGTAGACTTGCTTATGGGACACTGCATGACACCCTGTTCTCTATAAACATGTTCTAAAGTACAGAGCAAACTAAAGATGACTACTACTGTTTTTAGCAATGTGACATACACTGTATGGACAAAAGTACTGGGACACACCTCTTAATTATTTAATTCAGGTACCCCCTTACTTCCAGTGAAGGGCAATTTTAATGCTTCAGCAGACCGAGACATTTTGGACAACGCCATGCTTCCAACTTTGTGGACACAGTCTGAAGAAGGCGCTTTTCTATTCCAGTATGACTGTGCCCCAGTTCACAAAACAAGGTCCATAAAGACATGGTTGGATGTGTTTGGTGTGGAAGAACTCGAGAGTCCTGAACTCAAACCCATCCAACTCCTCTGGGATGAAATGGAACGGAGATTGTGAGCCAGGCCTTCTTGTCCAACATAAAGTGCCTCATAAATGCTCTAAAGAATGAATGGGCACAAATTCCCACAGAAACTCTAAAATCTTGAAGTAGAGGTAACAGAGAGTATGCAAATAAGGGGGGGTGACTCCATATTAAAGTCTGTGTATTTTAGTGCAATGTCATTCAATGTAATGGTCAGACGTCTCAATACTTTTGTCCATATGGTGTATTTCTGAGATAACAGCAAGTCATACAGTCCCATGCAGTTTGCAGCACGCTAACTAGCAGGGTGTAATCTACCATTGCTTGTTAGCTACATTAGCCTCATAGCTTCAGTGCTAAAAGTTCAGACACTCAACATGTCTTGGCTGATCAAATACATTTTTTTAAGACAATGTACAGAGCACTTTAAAGCTGCACACAAATAAAACGTTTGGTTACATATTGTACCATACCAAAGACCGCATTGCACACTTTCTTTTTGCACTCTGTGTAAGTACTGTGGTCTTGTGTTGCTTCTGGTTTTTGTTCTTTGTATTGTTCTGGAGTAAAGTTGTGTACTGTGTATATGGTACAAATGACAAACATCAACTTGACTTGACTAATAGACTGTTTTCTGTGTAGGAGCTCCTAAAGAGCCAGACTCGCCCATCAGCTCAGAGCTGGCACCTGTGGAGGAAAAGCCCAGAGACCAGCGCTACGCCAGTGGGCAGTTTTTCTTTGAGTACCTAGTGGTGGTCAGTCTGAAGAAGGGCAAGAGTGGAGATTATGAACCACAGATCTCCTACCAGTTCCCCAAGGTGAGACACACGCTTGAATCCCAGGACTGCTGGTGGTACCACTGAGGTACCCTTGAAGAATGTACTGTCCCAACACACTGCTCTCCGGGTGCCATGTTTGCTGGCAGCCCTCTGCTTCACGTGGTGAATGGGTTAAACGTAGAGAAAGAATTTCACATTGTTCACACTGGGTGCTGTGGTGCGGTGTGGTGTGTTCATTCATGACTATAAGGGGCCACTTTACTTTACTTTTATTGCATAGTTTATAATCATTTGCCAGGAGTCCAGATCCAGTGTCACTTGTTGTCTATGGAGCTTACAAATTCCAATGTGAGACATCCCAGCTGGCTAAATGGTTTGATGCATCATAACCAGTGATACGAATAAAATTTTGTGAGAGTGGCTGGAAGGACAGAGGACTCTTGAAGCTATTTTCTATTCATAGGTTATGATTACAGAAAGAATCAATAGCCCAAATAGCAAACATGTGCCATAGAAATCCTGTTAAATGGTACACCAAGAGACATTATGAGAGATATGATGTTCATCCCAAAATGTTAGCAATATTTAAATGATAAGCCAGTAGGTTGCTACTAGCAGACACAAGGGTCTTTTTTCTACATAATAAACTTGTTGAAACAAAGTCACTCAGAGTGGTTTGATGTGAAATGGCTCAGTGTAGTGAAACTCATGTCTGCAGAGTTTTTATATACACTATATGGACAAAAGTACTGGGGACTGTCCAACAGTCAGTTGACTGACCAACAGAATGTAATGACATTGCATTCAAATACAGAGACTTTAATATGGAGTTGGTCCCCCCTTTGCAACTATACCAGCTCCCACTCTTCTTGGAAGACTTTCCTTGAGATTTTGGAGTTTCTGTGGGAATTCGTGCCCATTAATTCAGAGCATTTATGACGTCAGGCATTGGTGTTGGACAAGAAGGCCTGACTTGCTGTTCCATTTCGTCCCAAAGGTGTTGGATGGGGTTGAGGTCAGGGCTCTGTGTGGGCCAGTCAAGTTCTTCCACTAAACACTGAACTCACCCAGCCATGCCTTTATGGAGCTTGGTTTGTGCACTGAGACACAGTCATGCTGGAATAGAAAAGGGCCTTCCCCAAGCTGTGTCCACAAAGTTGGAACAATTGTGCAATTGTTCCTTGAATTGGTCTGTAGCCCTGATAGCTATGTATTATGATGTATATCAATAGAAACTGTCTGTTACTTCACGCTCTCACTTTTTCATTTGCCCTGTCTCACACTCTTTCGCTCTCTCTTTTGTTTCTTTTCTCTCTCATTTTCTTTTTCTCATACATGCTCCAGGTTACCCATAACCCTGCATGGTTTCAAGTATTCCTTAATTCTGTTTGCACTCTTTGACTTTTCTTCTGTCTGCCACCACATTTTCATATACACTTGTTCAATCCTGCCCATCAATGCTTAAGATAAGAAGTGCTGCAATCAGTGCACGTTTACATATACAGTCTTAGCTGTCCTACTCATAACTGTGCTTTTATCAGTCTTAAAGACACACTAACAAAACAACCAGTTTGTTTGAAGTATAATGTGAGGCTGTAAATGGAAATTGTCATGTAAAAAAATTATAACTGTTCTTGTTGCATAAAAACACGCAATTGGTGGATCTCAAGGGAAAAACAAAAGAAAGTCTCTGCCTCGCGTCCATTGACCCAGGGATAGGCTCAGGGTACCTGCGACCCTCATGAGGATTAAGGGGTTACAGAAAGTGAGTAAGTGAGCGAGTTGGGTTTGGGCAGGGACTAGTTAAAACTGTGCAATTCTGTTGGTCACTAGAAATAAGAAACACTGCCCTAACCATTAATCAATAATCGGTTTCTGACCACAGAGTCTCTCATCGCCACTCTTTCATTCTAGCCGAGACACTTCGGTGAGCGAAAGCCTAAAAAAACTCAGAAACACTTGTACGAGCACCACACACACACTATGACGTTACTACCACGTCAGTACTAGCCAGCCTGCTACCCAAACTTATATGGAAAACTTTTCAGCTGAAATGGACTTTTAAGGTTTGAAGATGTTTGTTTTTCAAGCCACTTCTCCTGTGTATTAGCAACCAAAACTTATCTGCACACTGTACTCAAAAGCACCTCTCAGGTTTTGCCGTTACAGATGATGTGGAAATGTGTCATTCCGAAACTCAGTCTCCTGAAAAAGAAGGTGTTAGGCTACAGTTTCATTTTGCATCACCATCATGTTTTGTTGGACTTCCAACTTTTTTAAAGCGGGAAGCAAATTAATGTGTAAAACAATTACAGTTTGCATGGTCTTCTTTTGAAATATTTAGTAATATTTGTATTTATCATTGTCCACTGACATGGACATTCATTAAAAGCAGTTATTATCAGTATCTTTTGTAAAGCTTTTGCATATGTTCACTCAC
>JBBIGA010103376.1:0-10877 GCA_037576975.1 Alestes dentex | reverse complement strand
GAAACCCTGTCGCCTCCCCCTGAAGAGGTTCCAGCCAGAACCTGTGTTATGGCTTTTCACAGTGAGGCTCCATGACAGCGGCCCTGAACAAGTGCTTTCTGAACAAAACACCTTTTCTGAAACTCTTGAGCTCAGAAACATAGGGTTAGCATGAAAAAGAACCTTGATTTATTCATGTCACTGTGCCCTGGCGGCTCAGGCCTGGCTTCATAACCTGGATCATCAGTCAGCAGAACCACATTAATGTGGTATTTAGAGAAAGAATCATTCAAATATAAGAATCACAAACTGAATATGCTGATTTGCCTCAGAATATAAGTGAATATATTGATTTTTCTCTTACAACGGTCAGTTAAAAAGTCCCAAATCCCCCTGCAGCCGCACCTCTGGCGTCGGTCCCTGCGCCTCCTCCTGCGTGTTCCGGCCGGGGTGCTGATCCACGGCCTCCGGCGGAAGATACTGGAAACGCAAACTTTTACCCAAGTCCAATTCAGCAAACTGCGACACAATCATCTGCAAGCCTTGCTGTTTATATGACAAAATTCTTGTTGACAGTGTGACAGACAGGACAGAAAAAAACAAAAATAAGAAGTAACCACTTAGAGGAGAGCAAAGGCGCCATCATGAGAGCCCATGAGCCTGTAATGAGAATGCACATCTGAGGACTGTTTATTAAATGCTTGGGCTGGATTTTGGCGAAAGTTCTCTCCCAAGTTCCTCATTTAACCTCCAGAGTCCAGGTGATAACACACACAAAGCCAGCGAACAACACAGCACAGCGCCGTCAGCTAATGGAACCGTTACTCTGTCGCCAGAGGCAATACTGCTCACACACACACACACACACACACACACACCACATACACACACACACACACCACATACACACACTAGTACACACCACACACGCACACACACACACACACACACACACACATACATAATAACACACACAAACAATAACACACAAACACACACACACAAACACAAACACACACACAAACACACATTTGGCTTAAAGGCAAAAAAAGACGTTTTAGCCATGGTGGACCATGGTGGACTATTAGAGCTACAGCTACAGCTATTAGGGATTGGTCATGATTTTCCAATATTCAGATCATTAAAAATAAAAAGTAAAATAATTTGGAAAACGAAGGTTGAATAATTAATGTCACATGGGTGTTAGTGTAGAAAACAGGACACACAGGATTCACTGCTATCATCCTCCACTCATTCCAGCTTTGGGGAGTTTTTTCTTGCCTCAATCATGTGACTTCATCTTATCAGGAGTCAGTGGAAACACTGATTCATTCACATTTTCTTTTACTTTTATGAAACATTTGAATAGAAAACCCTCTATGGAGACATGTGGTTTCTAACACCGTAGGACTCACTGTTATCTGAAATAAACCTGGACCTCCTCGTTTCTTTATTTTTTTGCTTTGAATCACCTTATTGGTACAAAAATACTATTTTATTCTTGTCAGACAGTCTTATCTGTGGCATACCGAGTAAATTAAATGTAATAAATGGAAGCAAATGTTTTACTGCGACAGGCTGCAGAGTGCCTAAAGATACAAAGTGCCTAGATAAAGGAGTTCCAACCAGTCAACATTCAGCACCACCAGTATACTACAAGACTTCTGCACACTACTGGATGTTAGCATAGCTAAACACAGCAGCAGCACCTTGAAGCCTGGTCTGTAATTTAGTCTGTGTTTGTAGAGAACGGTAAGTCGTGCAGTGTCAGAAACCGTATCAGTGATGCAGCTGATTCTGCACTGGGAGTACAAAGACATGCTTTCGTGTACAGGAGGGGCAGGAAACTGCAATTAGAGAGAGGGAGAGAGAGAGAGAGAGGGAGAGAGAGGGAGAGCTCAGGGGGATGGACATATATAGGGCAGACAGTAGTGGCTTTTAGAATGAGAGAGAGAGAGAGATGTGCAGCTCATGAAACATTAAGAACATAACTTTTGTTCTGTCTTGCTCTTTCTCTCCTCTCTCGTTCTATTCCGTCTGTCTTTTTGAACTTTGTTTTCGGAGTCTGAGTAAATGCTGTTCAATCTTTTATAGAGGCAATTTCTGCCTCTCTCTGTCTCTCTCTGTCTCTCTGTCTCTCTCTCTCTCTCTCTCTCTCTCTCTCTCATCTACTCCACTCTACGGGGTTATTGTTGAAAGTGTGAGACAGCCCCCCCACCCCCACTATGACAGACTGATTTTTTTTGTACGGAATCCTCCTTTAGTCATAAAAGCCAACCCCCACCGGTCTAAAAGATTATTTACATTGCAGACTCAGAGTTTGATGCGCATTCTTATTCTGATCATTTTATGTGGACTTTTGCCTTCATGCTAATTTTAGGTTGGGATTCTTGTCTTGATTTTAATCCTGATTCTGATTTGATTTTGATACTGATGAGGACTTGGTTCTTGTCTTGATTTTCTTTCTGATTTGAATCAAATTCTGCTGTGACTGTTCTGAACTCGAGTGAGTGAACTGAGCTCATTGTCTTTGCAGTGAAGGTAATAACTGTGTGTGTGTGTGTGTGTGTGTGTGTGTTATGTGGGTTTTAGGACAGAGTCAGTAGCAGAGAAAATGCTCACCAATTGGTTTGCCTTCCTGCTGCACAAGTTTCTGAAGGTGAGTGTCAGCGATGGCAGGCCTTAAATATTTTGTGTTTTTATTACTATGGTTTATAACATACACTGTTTTTCCCAACACACTGTATGTAGGCCATTTAGAGTGTGTGTCTGTATATATGTGTGTGTCTGTGTGTGTGCCAGCCCTTTTTTGACAAAAGCTTATGCAGTGAGATTGTGTGTGTGCGCGTGTGTGTGTGTGTGTATGATGTTGGTCCAGAAAACCCCGCTGAGTTCACAAATCAAAGCTACAAATACACACACACCCTAACACACAGTTTTTAATCAGTGGAGCTGTGCAAGTGTGCTTGTGTGTGTGTGTGTATGTGTGTGTGTGTACTCAATTATTTGTGTTCTGGGTGTGTGATCGTGCCCCGTTTTCAGCTGACTTGGTTTTGCAATGTGCATGTTTGTGTGTGTACCCTGAATGTAAGTGCAGTTTGTGTTATATGTACAGGAATGTGAGCTATCCCTCGTTTCTACTTTGTTTGAATCATGCAAAATAAAATTCAAGTGGATTAAAAAGATCATGTCATTTATGTCTTCATTGGTTAAGGAACTGTCTTCAGTTCAGAATTTGAGCTATGAGGCTAACGTAGCTAACACTAGAACTAAAAAAGCTAACTTAAACTGTGTAA
Source organism: Alestes dentex (assembly GCA_037576975.1). NCBI lineage: Eukaryota > Metazoa > Chordata > Actinopteri > Characiformes > Alestidae > Alestes > Alestes dentex. The sequence continues at coordinate 7,602 of JBBIGA010103376.1, read as the reverse complement.
AATTCCCCCAGAAGTGAAATAAGAATATGTGTTTTGTTCATATGGGGTGCCAGCAGTATTATTTTTCTTAACGTATATATATTGATATTTTATTGATTGGCTTCATAGTTTAATCAGTATGTGGGTTTATTTCTCTTTTTTTCAGTTTTATAACAAACTTTTTAACAGAGAATTTTTGTTTGTGTGTTCTCAGGAGTGTGCCGGCGAGCCCCTCTTCATGCTGTACTGTGCTATAAAGCAGCAGATGGAGAAAGGTCCTATAGACGCTATCACTGGAGAGGCGCGTTACTCCCTAAGCGAAGACAAACTGATCCGCCAGCAGATAGAATACAAAACACTGGTGAAAATACACACACACACACACACACACACACACACACACAATCCCACACGCATATACATTATATGGAGTATTGGGACACACCTATTTTTCAGGGCTTGGGCTAGGCCCCTTACTTCCAGTGAAGGTCAATCTTGATGCTTCTTAATTTTGTCTTGGTATGCTCAAGCATTACCAAGACATGCTTTCAACTTTGTGGACACAGTTTGGGGAAGAACCTTTACTATTCCAGCATGGCTGTGCCCCAGTGCACAAAGTAGGTCCATAAAGACATGATGGATGAGTTCAGTGGAAGGACTTGACTGGCCCGCACAGAACCCTGACCTCTGACCTCAACCCCATCCAACACTTTGGGATGAACTGGAACAGAGACTATGAGCCAGACCTTCTCGCATCAGTGCCTGAACCTCATAAATGCTCCACATATAAATGGGTGCAAAATTGACACAAATCTTTTGAAAAGCCTTCAAAGAAGAAAGGAGGCTGTTATTTTAACACAATGTCATTGAAGTCCATGTTGGTGTAATGGTCAGATGTCCCAAGATTTTTGTCCATGTATTGTGTGCATACATAAGCACACACACATACATGATTGCCTCAAAAATGTGTGGTTTTCAATAATATGGGCCATTTAGCTTGGTTCCCTGGAGAGCTGAGTCGTCCCCTTATTGCATCATACCTGTCCTTCGTTTCAGGACCAACTCAGGTTTTGGGTTCCAGAAGATGTTTTTTTTTTTATTTAATTTTAATTTAATTTATTAATTTATTAACAAATAAAATTAAATAAAAAAACATGTTTACTGAATATTTTACAAAAACAGGGATGTGCGTTTCATGTATATTCTGAAATAATTTGCACACAACATACTTTATAATCAGACACCACCAGTTGTGCTAAACGCGCATACTTATGGGCCACGGATCTACATTTTACACTGAATTTCACCTAACCTAATCAGATCATGCTTTCATTAATCTCACTCACACACACACACACACACACACAGAACCCCAATAAATGCATAATGACGTCCGGTGAAGCTACTTTGAAGCATTGCTTTACAGTTTCTGGACCCTTATCAAAGTATGTGTACATCTGTGCTGAATTACGCTCACAGACACACACACGCACTGTAGATGTGGTGGGCATGAGGATTTAGCTGATCTCCAGATAATGTCTCTGTGCTGAATGCGTCCCTCAGATTGTGATCTTAATTAGACTCTGTGATTGGATGAACCTGGGTCAGTTTCTCCAAATCACCAAAAAAAACTCCCACACGTTCTTCAAACTTGACCCACGTAAATTCCACTTAAAACCCAAATCTTTTCATCCCCAAAACTTCTCTGTACCCTCAAACCTCATTCAGCTCTTTGTTAATGTGGATCAGACCAGTGGAAATGGTTTAGGACTCAGTATGACTTACTGTGAGCTGTAAAAATGAACTGAACTTCTTCATTAAGGTGAATCAGACTTGTGAACGTGATTTAGCACATAGTATGGCTTACTGTGAGCTATGAAAAGGGATTTTAACCTCTTTACACCTTATATTTAACCTTATATTTATACCCCAGTGAAATGGTATGACTATACTAGGGAAAACTTTTAATAAACTGTAGTACAGTTAGGTAAAAAATTGAAACATGAATATGAGTAAATTATATATATTCATTAAAATGAGCTGAAAAGATTTTATTGAGCTTTAGATGTTTATTCACTGGACCTTCACCACTCAGTCCAGCTGTCCTTCCTCCACCTTCTTCTTTCTGACTTCTGAATGGAGACACACAGTTCTGTACAAAAGTGGATGGAACTCCTTTATCTAAGCACCTTGTATCTTTAGGCACTTTGCAGCCTGTCACAGTAAAACATTTGTTCCCATTTCTTTCATTTAATCTACTTGGTATGCCATAGATAAAACAGACTGAAAGGCAGAAAATATAATTTTTACATCAACAAGGTGATTCAAAACAAAATTTAAAGAAATAAGTGGTGGTTCAAGACTTTTGCAAAGTATTTTACATTACATTGTGTTGTAAATGGTGCCATGGTAGCTGCTTTACCGGGGTCATCTCTCTCTCTCTCTCTTTCTCTCACTCCCTCTCTCCCTCTCTCTCTCTCTCTTTCTCTCACTGCCTCTCTCCCTCTCTCTCTCTCTTTCTCTCACTCCCTCTCTCCCTCTCTCTCTTTCTCTCTCTCTCTTTCTCTCACTCCCTCTCTCCGTCTCTCTGTCTCTTTCTCTCACTCCCTCTCTCCCTCTCTCTCTCTCTCTCTTTCTCTCTCTCAGACTCTGATCTGTGTGAATCCTGATAATGAAAACAGTACTGAGATTCCAGTTAAAGTTCTGAACTGTGACACCATCACTCAGGTGAAGGAGAAGATTCTGGATGCCGTTTATAAAAACATCCCGTATTCGCAAAGACCACAGGCCACAGACATGGACCTGGGTAATACACACCCACTCAACTCTGTGTGTGTGTATTCGTATGTGTGTGTGTGCGTGTGTGTGTGTGTGTGTGTGTGTAAGGTCAGACAGATGGCTGGACAGATTGTTGAGCATGAGTGTTAATGTAAACACAGAAAGAGAGGATGTTTATTATTAGTGTGTTATTTGGGTTGGATAGATGGATAGACTGGTTATAGATAGATAGATAGATAGATAGATATGAAAGGCATATTAAAGGCAGTAACCGAGTGTCGGAAGTTCTGAAGGCTGATAGATTATTGATGGTGTTGATGGGCAAACCCGCCTTAATTATTCAGAACACAAGTGATTGTTTCAGGTTGGAGATTAATTTTGCATGTTCCCCCCGCACAGTGTGTGTGTGTGTGTGTGTGTGTGTGTGTAAGACTGGGTCAGACAGTGTATGATGGGATTTTGCTGCCTTAAAACTGATCTTCATGCATATTTCTACCTCCAGTTGATAATATGTCTGTGTTTGTGTTTGTTTATGTGTGTTTATGTGTGTGTGTTTCTTTAATTTAGGTTTGGATTATCTTGTACAGATATGAACATCAGTTTTGTAGCAGGCCCCTTTTTCGAGGCATTAATTGTTAATGTGTGTGTGTGTGTGTGTGTGTGTGTGTGTGTATGTGTGTGTTGCAGAGTGGCGTCAGGGCCGCACGGCACGTGTGGTTCTGCAGGACGAGGACATCACCACCAAAATTGAAAACGACTGGAAGCGACTGAACACGCTGCAGCACTACCAGGTCAGGGGCTCTTTAACCTGAGAGGAATAAAAATGATGGACCTCGTTCACTTGATTTATAAAACGCGGTGATTTAACCACGTCTCACAAATCACTGCGTTTAAGGTCACGTCTGTTTAGGATCAGTCCATTAAACCCTATGAAACCAAATATCCCCACTGCCAGTTTGACCCCTTTAAAGTTTTGGTGTGTGTATTAATGCGTGTGTGTTCTCCTTCAGGTTTCTGATCGGTGTGTGGTTGCTCTGACCCCAAAACAGACATCTTCCTACAACATTCCGACATCCGCCAGCTTCCCTCGCAGTTTCAGCAGATACGGTCAGTCTCACGCGCACACACACACACACACACACACACACACACACACACACACACACACACACACACACCACCCTATAAGGATGTAGATCTCCCACTGAGTTGACTCACAATGACAATTCTAAATCAGGAAATCTCAGATTTTACTTTATTTCAGTCAGAATTAATATACCAATATAAGTAAAGGGACTATTCACTTTAACACATAACAGCCTGAGACCCAAAAATGAGCATGTGTCATTTTATATCCAGTTTTTGTTATGATCCATATTGCTAGGTGTGGGAACAATATGATACTATGATATTTGTTCCACGATATGATATTATTGTGATTTTTCAATGTAAAGCAGACAGAACATTCCATATGAACCAGAGAAAAACGAGGTCTATAACAAAATAAGAGTCTATTAAATCGAGTTAAACAAAATATAAAATTATATTAAATAAGCAATATCTCCACTGTGTCAGTATAACAATAAAGAATAACATAAAATATAATAATATAAAAACACTTTGATACTACACTGTATTGATTTTTCCGCCTCACTCTAATGATTTACAGCCAAACTGGCTGGTATTATTATGCGCTCAGATTGTTTGGACCAATCAAACGCATGAAATGCATAAAAGTACTTCCAATACTTTTATGAGGCTGTGTGTGTCCGTGTGTGTGTGTGTGTGTGTGTGCATGTGTGTAACGAATCAGTGTTGGCAAAACAGAAAATGTTTGACTGAAGAGAAAAGAGTAAAATATATAAATTAATAGTTACATTTTATATTTTATAATGAATTATATTTTGTATTATTCTTGTTTTGGTGTCTCTGTGACTCTGTCTGTCTGTTCAGTTACCAGTCTGTGCAATTTCCTCTGGGATCAATAACGTTTTATGATTCTGATTGTGATATTTAATTATTTAATAACTGAATAGTGATTAGTGATCTGATTCATTGATTAATTTATATCTTAATTTGACTTGATTCACTTCTGTAAGTCTAACAGTGTCTGTTTTGCTGACACTCTGATTTGTGAGTGCATGTGAGTGTGTGTGTGTGTGTGTGTCTGTGTGTGTGTGTGTGTTTGTGACTGTCTCTGGAGGAAGCATCACATTACTCTCCTTCTCTCTCTCTCTCTCTCTCACACACACACACACACACACACACACACACACACACACACACACTGCCATGGCAATGGGCCAAGCCTCCCTCTTTCCTCATACTCCGTATGCTAATGCTGACTGCACACACACACGCAAGCACGCACTCATGCGCGCACACACACACACACACACACACACACACACACACAGACAGTATGCCAAGCTGGCAGCCTTTAGCCCCTTTCTCAGACGGTGTGTAATAATCATGACCCCCTCTCTGGACATGAGGAGGCCTTCAGACATGAACATCAGCCTGATTTTAGTTAAGAGTTTTTTACAGTCTGGAGTCGAAACTGTCTCCTTTCACTGTGAGTGTTTTCATGGCACTAATAAAACAATTGTCATGGACATCATCAGTCCCAACTCAAGTCAGAGTTCTCCTTTGGCTGAGTCCAGATCAGTGACCTGGATGTGTCCTTGACTCGGGTCAAGGGTTTTATCGAGGACACATCAGGGTAACTAAACATCTAAAGGGCTCTCTCACAATGTTAGTGTTCATAGTTCAATATCAGGAGACCACTGAGCTAGTATGTGCATGGCAGGGTTGCAAGGAGAACACCATTGCTCTCCAACATGAACAATTTTGTGGACAGACGAGACCAAAACAGCACTTTTGATTTAAATGAAAAGTGCTATGTTTGAAGAAATTAAAGCACCACAAGAACCTTATCCCATCTGTGAAACATGGTAGTGGTAGTGTCATGGTTTGAGCCTGTTTTGCTGCATCTGTTGCCTTCATTGATGGAACAATAAATTCTGAATTATACCAGCAAATTGCAAAGGAACATTTCAGGACATCTGTCTGCAAACTGAATCCCAGCGGCAATCAGGTTAACTGCTAAACATCTAAAGGCCTCTGTCAGAATGTTACTGTTCATAGTCCATCATCAGGAGAGCACTGAACAAGGGTGTACATGTCAGTGTTACAAGGAGAACACCAATGCTTTCCAAAACGAACAGTTTGTGGACTGTTTTGTGGTCAGAAGGTTTTGTGGACAAATGAGACCAAAATAGAACTTTCTGGTTTAAATGAAAAGTTATATGTTTGATGAAAGGAAAGCACTACGTTCCAGCACAAGAATCTGTGAAGCATGGGGTGGTAGTGTCAAGGTTTGACCCCATTTGCTGAATCTGGGCTGGGACGGTTTGAATAATTAATTCTGAGTTATACCAGCAAATTCAATAAGACAATGCGAGGACATCTGTCTGAGCGAAACACAAAGGTCAGTCTACCAGATGGCTAAAGAACAGTAAAGTTAATGTTCTGAAGTCAAAGTCTTGATCTTAACCCGACAAAGATGTTGTGAAAAGACCTGCAGTAAACACTTCATGAGGCAACCTGCCAGAGTTGAAGCTCTTCTGGATGGAGGAACTGACAAAAACTCTCCAGGCTGATGTGCCTCTTGTTAATGGTTATCGGAAACATTTAGCTGCAGTTTTTGCTGCACAAGGGTGTCCCACCAGATTCTGGAGCCAAAGGTTCACATACGTTCACCACTCATACGTTCATTTTCTTCAATAAATAAATGACCATGTATAGTTTCATCTCAGTTTTTTAACTGGGTTCCCTTGATTTCTTTTTTGGACTTTAGCTCAAATTTATGCATAAATGTGGAAAATTGTAAAAGGTTTACAAACTTTCAACCATGTCTGAACATTCTCTCCATATTATACAACAACACATTTTTCAGCATAAAACAATATATGTATGTAGTATGTGTATATACAGTACTATGCAAAAGTCTTGAGCCCCCCACACCGCAACACCATCTGGAAAGCATCTGATAGGTAACGGCTTAATTTTTTAGCATCACGACAATGATCTCAAAGACAATGTCAATACAGTCAAAGCACCTCGATAGAAAAAAGTCAGTCATGGATTGCCCCCCCAAAGCACAAATAATTATTGATGCAAAGTGGATCATATGGACAGAGAACAGAACAAAAAACTGTTGAGGCCTTTGGAATGTCCTTCAAGAAGCCTGGAGAACTATTCCTGAAGACACTTAAAGAAAAGAAATGACAAAGATCTCTGCTACCACATGATCTGCATGTGAACCCGGAGCACTTTGTGTTCCTAACGCGCGAGTTAACCTGTTTGTAGCCGCTAATTATAACTTCTAGCAAGTTAACTTAACGTTTCGGACGATTATTAAACTTTTTCCATCTGTCTTCAACGTCACCAGCCCACTGACGAGAGACGACTGGTCCAACATACGGTAAGTTTCAGTATGCAGTCTGATGAGCACCTTCTCTGCACGGAGTGCGGCATGTTTAGTTCAGCCCCTCTCTCTGTCACTAGCACTAGTTCCAGCGTAAAGTTTACTTGTGTGAAGTGTACGTTAGTCACATATCTGACGGAGAAGGTTTCTGAGTTAGAGGAGCGCATCCGGACTTTAACTAGGGATAGGAGACGAGAGTCCGGTGTGCTGCTAGCCAGTCCGGGTGCGGCTTTAGAGCCCCCGCAGCAGGGCAATTGGGTGACGAGAGCTTCCCCACGCGAGCACCACTCTCCTCCTCCCGTTCACGTGTCAAACAGGTTTGCCCTCCTCAGTGAAGCGCCAGCTGAGAAGCCTGT
>JBBIGA010103366.1:0-10877 GCA_037576975.1 Alestes dentex | reverse complement strand
GCATTCAGAAATGCAAGCTAATAAACAATCTCAGCAAAGCACTGCAGTGATTCATCCCAGACTGGTGTAAATCCTCAACACTGTACACTGTTTGTTGTCATTGGTGCTTTCTAAGCAGGTGGCCCTTGAACATTCCCTCGTTCCTTCATTACACATACACATACATGTACGCTTACACACACACACACACACATACACACATACACACACACACACACACACACTCACACACACACACATGCACATAGCTGCCCCACCTTCCACTTCTTGTCAAGGTGAACTGGAAGCGGTTAAAGTAGGACATCCTTTTTTCTCTTTCATGGCTTGGAGCCAAAGGGTTAATACACATGCTCTGATGGAGGTCCCCGTGGACACAGAAAAGGATGATATATGGTGATATGCTCAGGCATATCATATGGGCCAGGGGAAGATCAAACTTAGCAGCACGGTACTGTTCTTGCAGGGATACTAACAGGACCATATGGGCTTGAGTTTGAACTTTCTGAAGGACATCCAGCTAAGTGGTGTGAATACTAAAATATCAGGCAACAGTTTTTTGTGTGTGTGTTTATGTACACTAAATGGACAAAAGTGTTGGGACACCTGACCATTCCCCCCTTTGCAGCTGTAACAGCTTCCACTCTTGTTGGAAGGCTTTCCACAAGATTTTGGAGTTTATGTGGGAATTTGTGGTCATTCCTTCTGTAGAACATTTATGAGGTCGAGCACTGATGTTGGACAAAAACGCCTGGCTCACAATCTCTGTTCCAGTTCATCCCAAAGGTGTTCGCGTGGGTATATAGTTGGAAAGAGAGAGAGAGAAAGAGAAAGACAGTATAAAGGACTAAAGGATGGCAGTCATTTCAAGTTTTGTATAGAAATAAAAATGACAATAATGGAGATACACAACTGCTAAATGATTTCTGTTTCTACATTATTAATAAGTCTTTTTTGATAAAAGCAACATTTTAAATATTGTTTAAAGTAGTTTTTTTTTCGTTTCTTTCAGTAAATGTATTTTACACTGCACATTGCTACAGTGTCAGGTGTATTATACATCTTAATTATTTTCTTTATTTTAAAATGAATAAAAATATGCATGCAGTGTTATTAATACTAATAAATAATAATAATAATAATAATAAACAAGAAGAAGAAGATTGAGAGGGTAAGATTAATCCCTGAGTTTCTTAACAAAGTGAGAAGAAAAGAGAGAGAAGGGAAGACAAGAATCATTGGTCGCTATTTACAATCAGAAGGCACATATGTGGGCAACGCATGCATTATGTGCAAGGCGTCACAGGGCTGTTTCACCTCTAGTGTCACTCTCACACCCCAGACTGATTACAGCTTAGAAGAATCTTTGTGTTGGCATGCTGCCTCTGTGAATGAGCTTAGCTTCACATAGTCTTCATACTAGAACTGAACTGAAACAATCTAATACAGCTTGACGGTTTGTGTCCACCCCAGCATAACACATTTAACTCATCAGTTTAAGAGTTCTGCTCTTTTGATCATCTTGCAAAATAGTAAACACATAGTTTGTCCTTCAATGACCTCTTTTTGACCTCGCTACCCTAATATAATAAGATTGTTTACTGTTTCATCTCACACACACACACACACACACACACACACACACACACACACACACACACACACACACACACACACACACACACACCGTACGCATGTTGAATACCCTGCCAACAACAGTAGAGATCACGGGTGTGCTTCAGTATGACATTAATTTGACTTGGCAATGATGCATTCATACCAAAACAGATCACTAGAATAATTACTTCAGCATTCATCTTTATAGGAATCATATTCTGCTTACCAAGCCAGTCCTCAATACTCTTAACTAACACCTCTCAAGGATGCCCCATATAACTATTCAGTTCTACCCACCTTAAAAGTAAGCCTAGTTATTACCTTGGGATTGTGTGGCTCATGACAGAGATAATGAGATATGGTAGATGAATGTAAATTCATGACCTGAATAAAGTACATAAGGGGAGACAATTTGAGGGTCGTGAGGAGATGAGAGAGTGAATGATGGTGTTCTTTAATTAGCCCTTTTCTCAGGGGTGTTGATTTGGGGGGGGGGGTTAGATGAACGATCAAGAAATAACATGTTAGTAGCATATCTGGCTCTGAACTGGGTTTTTTTCATGGCAGCTTGGAACTCTTGTCTTGTGTTTGAGGCTTTTCCAGTTCCTTGCCTAGGGGGTTGTTATCACTACACAGGTACTCTAAAACATCCTCTGAATTCATTAGTTAACTACCAGGGTCTTTGGTAACTGTAACAGCCTATTTCTGTAGACTCCCTGGTGGATATTTCAGCAGAATAGAAATTGAATTCGATTTTTTTTTAACTTAAAATATTTTCCCTGTTACTATGTTAACAGCTTAACTCTATTACCAGATTAATATGGTTTACCCCCTGAGTGTAAAATGACTCTGCATTGAGCTGCTAGGGAGCAAAGAAGGGTGAAAGGGGGAGGAGTGAGTACCCCCTGCTGTGAATCTACATATATATAAAAGTTATGAATGAATGTCTGGATTAATTACTTTAAATAAATGGTTTGGGTGTTTCAAATAAAACGTTAATTGCAGGACTATTAGTCCAACTAATAGGTTTTAATGTAGCTTAATCAATAATGATTCCCAGAACACTAAAACTCCACATGCCGTGCAAGGCAAATCATAAATTGTTAAAGAGAAAAGTCAGCTAACAGCGAAGAAGCCAAGAAGTGAACACAGTCAGCACAAACCACTGCAGCATGTGTGGAGTGTGGTCTGTGCATTGAGCGTGGGACAGCAAATACATTACTGTAAGCAATAGCCTAGCGCTGCTAAGAGCCAAAGCAATGCTGAGGTCAGCACAATGGAGTTTACATTACAGAGAAGGTAGGAGAGCCTGTGAGACAGTAGGTGTAATGGAAGGGGAGTGAGCATGGACAGAGAAAGCGGGTCTGGAAATGAGTGAGGAGGAGTTTGAATATTAAAAATGAGTCAGACGGGCATACACAGAGATAAAGGCATTCAATTCAAATTTCCACTTGCCCCACTCCCTTTGACTTGGGAACATACACTATATGGACAGAGATATTGGGACGCATGACCATTACACCAACAGGGATTTTAATGACATTGCTTTCAACTACATAGACTTTAATATGGAATTAGTCCCTTCTTTGCAGCTATAACAGCTTCCACTCTTCTGCACTGCACTACTGTGCCACATTGCCATATGCTAGTGTAAGGTACGCTGAACATATAATAGAATGTTTTTTTTTATTTTGAAATAAATAATAATCTGCATGCAGTGTTGTCATAATAATAATAATAATAATATTAATAATAATAATAATAATAATAATAATAATAATAATAATAATAATAATGAAGAAGAAGAAGAAGAAGAAGAAGAAGAAGAAGAAGAAGAAGATTGAGGGGGTAACATTAATCCCTGAGTTTCTTAACAAAGCGAGAAGAGAACAGAAGAGAAGAGAAGAGAATTGAATCAAATCATTGGTCACTATTTATAACATATGTGGGCAACGCATGCATTATATGCAAAGTGTCACGAGGCTGTTTCACCTCTAGTGTCACTTTCACACCTCAGACTGATTACAGCTCAGAAGAAGTCATGCCTCTTGTGTTGGCATTCTGCCTCTGTGAATGAGCTCAGCTTCATATAGTCTTCATACTAGAACTGAACTGAAACAATCTAATACAGGTTGACAGTTTGTGTCCTGCGCAGCGTAACACATTTAACTCATCAGTTTAAGAGTTCTGCACTTCAAGAGTCAAACTAAATAGCAAAAACTTATGGTTTGTCCTTCCATGACATCTCTTTGATCTCACCATTGTAATATAATACAGGTTTTATGAGATTGTTTGCTGTTGCTTCCAGTGTTCATACTGTATTCTGCTACAGTCTCAGAAGACTGGATTTTAGAGACTATCACACACACGTTACAATACACAGAAGTCACAAATACATAGACTTTAGTATGAAGTTGGCCCTTTGCATCTATAACAGCTTCCACTCTTCTTGGAAGGCTTTCCACAAGATTTTGGAATCTTGGAATTTGTGCCCATTAATTCTGTAGAGCATTTATGAGGTCAGGCACTGATGTTGGACGAGAAGGCCTGGCTTACAATCTCCATTCCAGTTCATCTCAAAGATGCTGGATGGGGTTGAGATCAGGGTTCTGTGCAGGCCAGTCAAGTTCTTCCACACCGAAACTAGTCCAACCATGTCTTTATGGAGCTTGCTTTGTGCACTGGGGCACAGTCATGTGGGAATAGAAAAGGTTCTTCCCCCAACTGTGTCCACAAAGTTGGAAGCATGCTGTTGTCCAAAATGTCTTGGAATACTTGATTTTATACACCTGTGGCAATTGGTATGTTTGAACCACCTGAATTCAGTAATTAAGAGGTGTGTCCCAATACTTTTGTCCATGTAGTGTACACGCTATGGGGTGACATTGCTGACAAGATAATGATATTGTTTAATTGCTTTTTAACTGAAGCTTGCACTTTCTTCAAAATGAACACACAAATTTGAGACAAATTTGAGGCATTCAGATGCAGCGTGTGTCTTGGAGAAAACTGGAGCAGGAGCTGGTGGCCTAGTGGTTCGCCCTGTGATCAGGAAGTCGTGGGTTCGATTTCCAAGACTGCTAAGCACCTCTGAGGTACCCTGAACAAGATACCATTCCCACATACTGCTTCCTGGGCGCTGTGTTCCTGGCTGCCTGCTGCTTCACTTGGTGAATGGGTTAAATGCAGAAAAAGAATTTTGTGCTGTTCACACTGTGTGCTGTGGTGTGTTCATGTATGACAGAATCATCACTTCCACTTCACTTAAGTCTAAAAACGCTTAAGTAAAAAAAATCAAACACGGTCAGAAAGTTGAGGCAACGCTGTTGATCAAGGCAGCTTCATGGTCCTTGGGAGCAGTGATCAGATGCTCTCCTTTTACACCTCATACACTCAAGTGAAATAGACCTTTAGGTACAACTCCCCTTTTCCAAAGTATACCCACTCTTTGGCTCTCTGCCAATAAGAGTAATAATTGAATATTCAAATCTCCACCTTTGTTCCAATGTCTCCACCTTCCCCAGTGTTTTCCAGTACATACAAGGTGAGATATCACTTAGTTAATATTCCCTCATCATGAGTGGTCACGCTTTTATTTTTTTCTATATCATGCATGTGAACACTTATGGGATGATTGACATCCTATGTGCGCAAAGACATCATGCCCATTCTAGCGAAATACAAATCTCATGACCTCCTCACACAAAACCATACTCATGATTACTTTTGATAGATTACCCCTAGGTGGCTGGGTTTTCCCATCTTGAATAAATTTAGATGCTTATTAACACTAGAACAGCGGCTAACTGGCTATACCTTTAACAGCTGCGTGCGTCATTTGACGCCGTGCCCAGTTTCGCACAAGACGCTTCCTAATATGACCGCTGCTGCAGTATGTTCAGGCGTTTAGTCCTGCAGCCTGCCGGCATACATCCACGCAAGCTGCAGCCAGCAGACACAGCAAGTGTCCTAGTGGACTTTGGACCCAGAGCCCGTCATACCGCGGCAGTCACCATATCAGAATCAGAATCAGAATCAGAATCGCGTTTATTGGCCGAGTATGTGAGCGAACACATACAAGGAATTTGATTCCGGTCGATGGTGTCTCTCAAGCACAACAGTATAACACAACAACAATATGTAAAAATACATGTGTACATGTGCCTACACCACACGCATAGGTCTCTTACAGAGCATGTTTTATTAACATCATTATTATTAATGTATTAATAAACATAAGTCAGCCAATTGCCATTCATGTTTTAAGAAAAAAACTGGATGTTTAGTTCTGAGTTGTAAACGTCACTCCAGCTCATCCCTGAGGTATTTGATGATACTCTGTTCTTTAAGACAATGCAGCCCCACTGCTTCACCTAATGCTTTATACACCAGTAGCCAACGTTGACATTAAAGTAGCTTAAACTTATTACAGGAGGTCTGGATACATTTGGACATATAGCAAAATACAAAAACGTGCACCCTCAAGAACTTTTCAGTGCTTCTTATTAAAATAACCATTTTGGTTCATTTGATCTGCGTAGAATTTTAGAATTTAAAAACCTTCACATCACTGCACTCCAGTCAATAATATATTTCTTCTGCATCTTCTTATCTTACATCTCTGCCTCTGTCTTAGTCTATTTGTTACTGGATGAACTCTCTGTATACACAGAACTCATCTCCTTTTGGCTAAGAGAGTCAAAGATTTGAGATCATTCAGATTTTTTATGCATGCACCACATCCATACAAGTTTCATTCACAAGGTCATGTAGTATGACCTTCCCTCTCGCTCCGTACAGTCCAGACATAAGTGATGTAAAAACAGCATTGTCCCACAAGGGAATCTGCTGCACGAGCATGTCTCTCTGTTCTGTCTTATTCAAGCTTATTCTGTAGTGGATATTGGATTTGCCACTGTCCCTCCTACACTCCTAGGTTTAGAATTACAGTCTGCGTAAACCATACAGATTCCCAGATATGCACCCAAAGAGAGCAATGCCAGTTGTACTGCCCTGGACTTCCAGTCACAGATAGCTGTGGCACTGCTGGGGATCAAACTCACAATCTCACACAGAAGAATGGGTTGGTTATCCCTCAGCTCTCTCTCCCAACACCAGCATTTTAGCTATTTTGTTATCAGTTACTTCTATGCATTCTATCAGTCATTCAACGATTGTCAGTCTGATATGGACATTAAGGTCTCAGACAAAAGAAACTGCAGACAACTTAATTAAATAAAGGCCATTTTAATTAAATTACTCATTCATAAAGATTACCATGCACAAGTGAAGGCTACAGTGAGTTAGGACCTCACCTCTGCCCAGTCTATTGCTGTAAACTGAGACATGTGGATCTGTACAGTATGTTACCCTGTGTGCACAGTGAATAACAGAGTCACGCTCCTCTTCAGAAATGGAATAGCACCCCAAGGGCAGTTAGGTCAACTGCTGCCTGACAAAGGCAATAAATAACATGGACTGTTAAGAATTTATTGCTCGACAAGGGTGGTGGGGGGAGGATTTGGATGTTTGCAAGTTGAGGTTGGAGTTTAATTAAAATGCTGCTGTAATTTAATAATGAAATCCAGTAATTTTATAATTGAGTTGTGTTATTCAGTGAAGTACAATGGAAGTGAATGTGCTTTTGTTCACTGGAGCTACATGGAATGGTGGAATGTGTTGAGGTAATTGGGTTTTGGAAGGAGGCTGGCCTTTAATTATAAGTGCTTGCAGATTAGCCTTCACCACACCATTGGGACATGCAGTATACACACATGAGTGCACACACCATAGCCACCTGTGTTCTCTCCTGAGATGCCCCGACACCCTCAAAGCCTGGTATTCTACACAGCCCCTTACTAAAGCTCCTTTTATTACTACAACAGACACTACAGCCTAGTTAAGTGACTTCAGAGAAAAATATTAGAAAACAAATATTTGTCACAAAGTTTGTAGAAAAACTGCTGGATGGTTATTTAAACAGTATACGGTATGGAAAATGCAAATCAAAAATGCAGTTATTCTTAAATTTACTTTGGCTTTTATCTTATGAACCCAAGATAAGGCAAGTCTTTAAAAAGTGCAACAGAATGAGGTCACTGTCCCATTCTTCTGTTCAAAATTCTCCACACGTTCTCTGCCAGGGACAGGTTAGGTCTATACCTTCTTCATCCACAGCCATGCTTTTGTAATATGGACACCACTTCTGGAAATGCTTATCATAAGGCTTCTTTTTTTTGTACCGTAAAGTTTTAAATGTTTTTTTGTGAAGATAGCTTTGTGTTAAGTGCTTGACAAAGTTTTGCCAAAGGAATCCCTTGCCCATGTGGTTCTATCAGCTATTGGTGAAAGACGGTTCTTGATGCAGCGTTGTCTGATGGATCAGAGAGGATCGATGTTCAGTGCAGCTTCAGTTTAGATTCCTACTTACCTGGCAAGGGAGATACCATGATCAGGAAGGTGGATCACCCAGGATGAGGCTCAGCCATCACACTCCGACTGCGCTGAACCCTGCGAATTCCCCAAATGTGGGAATCTCGATGACATAATTTCTGGTAGTGGGGGACTGCGTTCATGCTCTTCCCTGATTTTTGGTGCAGCTGGTGGTCTAGTGGTTAGGGCATTCACCCTGCGATCAGGAAGTCGTGGGTTTGATTCCGAATACAGCTAAGCACCTCTGAGGTACACGCACTGCTCCCCGGGCGCTGTGTTCCTGGCTGCCCACTGCTTCACTTAGTGAACTAGTTAAATGCAGAGGAACAATTTCACACTGTTCACACTGTGTGCTGTTGTGTGTTCACGTATGACAGAATTTTCACTGAATAACGTATTGTGCTCTGTGGTGGGAAGAAATCTGCACATCCCTTCCAATCTTTCTTTCAGGGCTATTGTTTTTAAACACTTCAGTAATTTTATCATGCAACTGGACATGCTTTAGTTGATACTGTTTTTGTACCAAATCATGATTACATTCGTCTGTTGACATCACCTGTTTAAAATCACATCATCATTTAATTTTTTATTAGCCCTAAATTGCCCTTTAACTTTGTTTTGGAATGTGTTGCAGGCCTGAAATGTATGTATATGAAGACATAAATGTATATGAACAAATGAAATTAAATTGAGCAGACATGAACATGAAAATAAACATGAAATAAATTTTGTCCATACTGTCTGCAATGAAAAAAAAAAAAAAAAAACTCTAAGTAGATTTCAGAGTAAATACATTTATTAAATGTGCATGTTCTATACCATCCCAAATTTTTCTGATTTGGGACTGTACACTAACCGCCAATAATGTTAAAACCAGGTCAGAGCTGTCGTAGTGGCAGGAGTATTGTAGTGTAATGTAGTGGTAGGAATATACACACAGTATTAGACAGGTTACATCATGTATGGCAAGAATGCAATATTACTGAATAATAAACCTTAAGATTAAAAACCAAAACCAAATTATAAGTCTAGGAATTAAGTAGCTTCACTTGCCACAGTCTGAAGATGTGTTGTGGTATTTGGCACCAATGCATTAGCATCAGACCCTTGGAACACTTTTGGCGGGCACTAACCTCCGCATACAAGGAACACCCCACAAGCTGTTTTGTAGACGCTCTGGCCTGTCATCTAGCCCTCACAATTTGGTCCTTTTACACTTCTTCACACCTACCCAATTTTCCCTCTTCCAACAGATCAGCTTCTAGAACTGACCGTTGACTTGCTGTCAGATATCTTGACAAGTAAATAATGAAATTCATTCCCTCTGTCAGTGGTTTTAATGTTTTGGCTGACCGGTGTGTATAGCTCTTGTGGCAATGATTACTTTAGAACTGTTAAGGCAAGGCTGCATGTTTGAATGCATTCGTGGTAGGTCCTGCATCCATTATGCTCACAAATGTCCAGATGATGTAACAAAGGAGTGTTCCTGTGTATTTAACCTTGTCACGAACATACATGAGGCAAAGGAGGTAAAATGTTTGTGTGAGCTTTGGGCAGCCAATGCAGGGTCAGGGGACTTGGAGGCCAGCAGGTCAGGGGGCTCGGAGGCCGGTGGAGAGTCAGCACCTTGTGTTTTTTGCCTGCTTCTCGGCTGAAGCGAAGGAGTTGATCTTCTTCACCTTCTTGGGGAAAATTACCTAGCAATCGCTGATCCTCCAAAAAAGTCACTAGATCCGTTTCTATGGCTTCTCTTCTGTCACAAAGATGAGGCTCTGGAGAAAGATGTATGAGCAGCTTTATGAACTTAATCATAGGAAATTACACTAAATAAAAACAAGGAAAATAGCATTAAATAAAAATAGCACTAAATAAAAAAAATAGCACCAAACAAAAACAAGGGCAATACCCACCAGGTTAAGATGGGATAAATGATGCGAGACTAGACAAAGGCACACTAAAATATCAAAGCTACACCAGACAGGACTAAACATCTGCGGCAGAACAAACAATAACAAAAACACATAGGAAAGATGACAGCATGAGGCAGATGTTACATCTTAAGGAATTAACAAGCTTTACTTGCCACGGCCATGTGTCACCACATCACATTATTACTATTTTTAAGATCCAAGGCAAATCCTAAACTAGAGATGGATTTCTGGACACTGTCTACCAAAGGGACGTAGCCAAATTTATGACTGACTGATAGGACAGCTCAAACCACTGAGCAGAACCTGTTCTTTTTCTCTCCTGATTCATTCCACAGGAGACTCAACAATCCCACTCCCCACCCCCGCAAAAAATGGACTTATGGTAATCATGGTAATTTTTCAGATGCTGTCCTTGGCACTGTCCATGACATTTGGGCCTGTATCTTTAGAAGCACAGGCCTAAAAACACCCCTGGCCGAGAGCAGCCACAGAAACTAGACCCACTGAGTAAATATTTTGCCTCTGGATTGTGGGGAGAATTTCAGCATCCAATGACTGTTTTGAATTTGCTCACATATTTTGTTCTCATTCTCCTTATTATAAGTCTGAGCCTACATTACTGAAAAAAACACTAAGATGCTGAGTGAACAAAAAGGCATACAACTGAATTAGATTGAATCTGTTTCTTATACTTTAGGACCTCTACACGCCAAAAGGTTAACGAACTGTACCTAAAATCTCTCATTCAATGTTTATTTTTTTTGTTTTCAATATTAATATTAAATCAATATCAATATTAAATGTAGAAAATAATAAAAACAAGCAAAATGATGAAGGAACACATGGAATTATGCAGTAAACAAAAAAAGAGTTAAACAAACCAGAATATGTTTTGTAATA
>JBBIGA010103345.1:0-10878 GCA_037576975.1 Alestes dentex | reverse complement strand
TGTTTCATTTAAATAATTTGTGTTACTTGTAATTACTTAATTAGTCTTACAGACTGAATGATGAACCCCAGACTTCAAGGGTTAAATTACAGTTAAGGGTTCAGTATGTTTGAATGAAGCTTGAATTCATTAACAGGTGTTCAGTGATCTTTGTAGTTTTACACCCACTTTGCATTGAGACATTCAGTATTTAAACAGAATACAGTTCTTTCTTGGTTTAGGCATCTAAGGGTTACAAGCAGCAAAACCGAGCGGATACTGAGACCCCACTGTCAGATAAAGAGGCTGTGCTTGCGTTCTCCCTCTCTCACTGACTCCTGCCTAAACAATGAACAAAGCAGTCACTCTCCACACAGCGCCTGCCTCGTTCATGCAGACCCGAAACAACGTCCAGGTGAGCTGTTTTATATGAGTTTAGAGTAAATTGAACCCTTCAGACTCACTTTTTTTGGATTTTATTGTAGTCACTGAATAATCCGTTAGTAGTGAATATTAGGCCTCAGGTTAAATCACAAGGTTCAAAAAGAGGTTAAATTGTTTGACAAATATGAGGCCTCAGTTTGATCCGAGATACCCTAACAATAACAATAATCTACGTCATTTATTTCTGTTGCTGACAACACTCGTATCCTTCACATGTTTCTCATGCTCTTCACGCAGGATGGTGCTGCAGGCCTAGCCCAGCTGCCCCGCCCCCTTCTGAAGCCCCGCCCCCTTCACCTTTATCTGTCCGCAAGTGCCCAGCTGGCACCCTGGACGTCCTGCTGCTGTGCCCACCAGCTCTGGATCTACTCGAGATTTTACCAGAGACTTTCTTAGAGATCTCTCAGCTTTTTTAAATGCTGATTTCTTCTTTGAATACACCATTATTCCACTCTCTTAAAGGAGTTTGCCTGCTTTAAACACACTTTTCCACTTTGCAGTGGCTTTGCTGCACTCAAGGTTGGTACGGCAGCTGCTCGCAGTGCATGATGCTCTGAAATAATGGAAAAATGACCAAAAACAAATGACCCCTGTAACATATTTTTGGTTATTCACCTACCTAGCCTGCATGTACCCTCACTAACCCCCCCCCAAACTGGTAATGCCTTATCTTCTGACCGCTGACCAGAGCCTCTGTTGCTGGAAAGTAGTGAATCTGATCACTAAAAGAACAGAAAAACTCACACTGGAATGCTCTTGTGTGATGCTCGGGACACAATCGAGAGGAGAGAAATAGCCCGGTTAAAAATAGCGAGAGCTGCAGTGTAAATGCTCCAGCTCACATTCTGCTGGAAACTTCTGCCCTCGCTCCACGGACA
This sequence comes from Alestes dentex, assembly GCA_037576975.1. Lineage (NCBI taxonomy): Eukaryota > Metazoa > Chordata > Actinopteri > Characiformes > Alestidae > Alestes > Alestes dentex. The sequence goes on along the minus strand of JBBIGA010103345.1, from coordinate 9,577 downwards.
ATGCTGAAGGAACTTGGACGCCTTCCAGTCAGATACTAAACTCTGAGACTCATCATTATCACACTGTACCACTCAGCTCCACCTCAAATGCGTCAAAAAGTGTGTAAAATCTGCTTGTGTGGTAATCTAACCTTCACACAGCCCGCTCTTTAATCCCCAATTTGCTGCCATAACAGAATTGAGGCTGGTTTTTACACTGAAAAATGCAAAGTGTTAAGTGTTACATTTTAGATTTATACTCTATGAAAAACACACAACAGATGATTGTTAAATTTAAAAAACGTTAAGTGTTAAATGTGTACTTAAAATGGTTCAGTGTTTTCACTTCATCAATTAAGTTGCTTTGAATTTTCAATTTGATGTAAATTCATAAAATGAATCATTCTAATAACTGTTAGTTGCTCTGAGTATCTACTACACATTATATACTTTGTATAGTTATTTGAACCTACTATTAGAAATTGAATGACCTAAAAATGTTAAGCCCATTCACTTTTTAAAGTTAAAATGTTTTTAACAGGGTAGGCATGATGAGCTGGGCCCATTCAGCTGATTAGAACCCATGCATTGTTTACCCTGTCCGTCTTACAGCTGAAGTGTTTAACAACCGCTAAATTTAACAAACATTCATCAATGAAACCAGCATATAGACGAATGTTATTTTTAGCATGCACTGTTTTCAATACTGCATGCACAGTTTTCAATACAGACTATAATGAACATTCATTAATATATGGTTTCCATTGCTCTCATGAATATGGTTTAGTGTTGTAGTGGTAAATCTGATGAACTCGTTTCTATATATATTTTTTTTTTATGATGAAACATGTTTGCTTGTTCTTTTGAAGGATGGGGGTCAAAGCAGCTCTACCCAAGTATGAGCTCTACTGTTACTATGTCGTCCTGTCCATGGCCATGCTCTGGGCCGCCAGCTGGATTCTGGAGGTGTCCAGCAGTAAGTGTGAATGGATACACACTCTCATACTCTGGAGGTCTTTCACACACACACACACACACACACACACACACACACACGCACGCACACACACATTCTGACATTAAACAGCGGTCTCAGCCCAGCTGATGAAAATGACTATAAATTCGATTGAATATGTAAATGTAGTGTTCATATACATCAGGTGTAAGATGGACACAATATACAGTGTTGACTATCAAAAAAAAAAAAAAAACTTTAAAGTGAATGGGCTTGACATTTTGAGGTCAATGGACTTCTAGTAGTAAGTTTAAAAACACTATGCTGAGTTGTAATGTATAGTACATACCAATCGCAACTGATAGTAGAACTATACATTATAGCAATTTACATTTTTTAAGGTAAAACACTGAATCATGTTTGAATAATACATGATTTTGAAAAAGGAAGTGTTACAAGGACACTGTTTTGCTCCTGTAGTACATGTAACATACAGTAAGACACTTAAAATGCATATTTCTTTATCCAAAATTGGTTTCTAACCAAAAAACTGTTGCAGCAAAATGTTTAGTGAAACTTCCGTCAAAACTTTAAACTTCTTCTAAAATGTGACCAAATCTGCACCCGGCACGGAGCCGCTGTCTCTGGAGTGCCTGCTGTAGTGCTGACGTGGGTTTTCGTTGTAAACACTTGCCCTGTAGGCATCACTAACATTAACCTGCTTCATTATCTGTTACATTGAAGGACTGGTTCACAGACTAAGGTTAGTAACAATAATAAGGGTTTCGATTGTGAATCACATTGGATCCGAATTCAGACCCAGGTCCCACGAAACTTTAGTGTTATTTGCCAGTTCTGTCTGATCTTCTGTGGTCTTTTTCAGGCCAGCTTTTGTCCTGCGCCCCCCACCCCAGCATGCACACACAGTTATTTATTTCTCTCCACCGTTGCCTCCCTCCAGGAGGGCACGGCCAGCGAGTGTATTGTGTGAGGGAAAGGGCAGGGAGCAGCGGGCCGGACCCAGCTGTTCAGAGCTATGCCGACTACGTAGCAGGGATCGGGTGTCAGTATTAATACACCAGGGAGAGAAAGACAAATAGGATGCTGGTTTGTTAGGTCCCTAGACCCACCCCACCCCCCCAGAAGAGAAAATGCTGAAACTGGTATTCAAAGACACACGAAATCATATGGATGGTCAGTTAAAATCAAAAGGATTGAGTCTCCTATTAATGACCTTGTAGTAAATTGACCATTTGTCATACATGAACACACCACAGCACAAAGTGGATGGCACAAATGTTTTACCCTGTATTTAAACCATTCACCAAGTGAGGAAGGGCAGCCAGGAACACAGTTCACAGTGGTGGACACAGTGTGTGGGGACGGTACCTTGCTCAAGGAAACCTCAGGCGGTGCCACTAGCAGATCTGGGATTCAAACCCACAACCTTCCAATTGCGGGGGAACTCCCTAACCACAAGGCCTTAAATGTCACATTCATTGGAAATAAAGACATACGATTTATGATCTAAGCTCTGAATTATATTCTTCTGGTGCTGTTCCACAGGAATCTATAAAACCTGTGCAGTATATTAGAGTGGGACACAACCTAACCTGTACACCCCTGCTATAAACCAAAAACCTTATTTTCACCCTCTTTTAAGCAACAATTCTGCCAAAAGTGGAGCGAGTGCAAATGTTAAAGCTTACCCCAAAGCAGGACTGTACATTCTTGGCTGTTTGCACCAGATGAGCTATATATTTCATATATAACAAATACACATCATATTTAACACAAACATATATGCATCAACATAAAGATCAACAAAACAAGGGCTGTCAAAATCTCATAAAATGAGACCACTAATTAAACAATAATATTTAAAGGCATTTCATACAGACAATATCTATATAAGTTGTCATGCAATCTATGAATTAAAAAGTATGTACATGTAATACAGATGATGTGGGCATCTTTCATTGTTCTCTTTTGGGGTCTTGGTTGTGACCCTGTGTTAAAACTAAGCCCAACATTTCAGGCTACACTGTAGCCTGGCTGTCTTTCATTGGGAGTTATGTAGATGCATTGAAATGGTGCTGTATAATCTTCCAAAAGTCTAATTAAAACATTGGTAGAGAGAAGAGTTACCTTACTTCAGTGGTCACCAACCCTCCTGGAGATCTAGTTTCTTGTGTTTAGCTCCAAGGAGGCCCCGCCCCCTTAATTAACACTCCAGCCAATCAGGGACTTCTGAGGAAGTTAATTAGCCACAGCAGGTGTTGAAGATCATGGCTGGAACCAGAGTTCTTAAGAGGGTAGATCACATTATACATGGACCTGTTTAGCTGTATCAAAGATTTTGATCATCTGTTTTTTCTTGAAACCCTGAAGAAATTGCTGTACCACCATAGTGTTTTTTTTCTTAAGAGAACAAATGAATGTGACTGATATTTATATGTTGGCCTCACATATAAACACACTATTGTCTTTCAGTTGTATTACTTGTGCCAGAAAATGTGTGAAATACACTTATATGGACAAAAGTATTGGGACACACCTGCATTTCAGGGTTTGGGCTAGGCCTCTTACTTCCAGTGAGGGACAATCTTAATGCTTCAGCAGACAAAGACATTTTGGACATCGCCATGCTTCCAATTTTGTGGACACAGTTTGGGGAAGAACCTTTTCTATTCCAGCATGACTGTGTCCCAGTGCACAAACTCCATAAAGACATGGCTGGAGGAGTTCGGTGTGGAAGAACTTGACTGGTCCACACAAGACTGACCTCAACCTCATCCAGCACCTTTGAGATGAACTGGAACGGAGATTGCGAGCCAGGCCTTCTCATCCAACATCAGTGTCTGACCTTCATGCTCTACAGAATGAATGGGCACAAATTCCCACAGAAACTCCGAAATCTTGCGGAAAGTCTTCCAAGAAGCATGGAAGCTGTTACAGCTGCAAAGAGGGACCAACTCCACATTAAAGTCTATGACTCTGAATGCAGTGTCATTAAAGTCCCGGTTGGTGTAATGGTCATGCGTCCCAATACTTTTGTCTATGTAGTGTGTTTTACTAACACAAAACCAACATATGCATTCAAAGCAAATAAAACATTCAGAGCACTGTTTTGTCATTGGTGCTCATAATCTGTACTGTTTTCATGATGAATCTCCTTTGCTGTTCTCTGTTCAGCAAATGCAAACCGGAAGTCCTTCAAGTCCCACATCCAGCCTGGATGGTACTATTTTGGTAGGAAAATGGTGAGATCCAATAACAAAGCACGTTCCTGCCTGAGCATGCCTGAGATATTCCACAGCAGGACTGTAAATAGCACCTTTGCTAAAGTCGGTCACCTCTTTACACCCCTGCAGGACACGGCTGATTCGGAATGGATGATGTGGTTCTCCACCTTCCGCGAGCACATCGTCTTCGCTCTGTCTGGACATGTTATATTTGCCAAAATCTCCTCCATGCTGGCTCCACAGGTGTGTCCTGACTTTAACACACTGTTTGTAGGGGACACTTTGCACCAAGCAGCCTAGAAGAACCAAGACTGACCATTTAGTACAGCTTCTAGTACAGGTTTAAATTAGGCCTGTATTTCCAATGAAGGCTTCAATGTCACATGCGTTGGGCTTTATTTATGGATCTCCTAGTAACTGAATGAAGCCCGTATTAAAGGAATGGTCCAGTGGTTCCATTTCCTTCTGCACGGACTATAATGTCTCTAAACTTAGACAAGAACGTACAGCTCAGCACCTGCCTACAGGCTTGTATTATAAGTGTGTGTTCACACCAGTGGTTTATATGTTCTACTCTCAGTGGGGAACTTCCAGGGTCTTCAGAGAAGGCCTAATGACTTTTGTGAATCCATGTACTTTTCTGTTCTTTTCAGTTCATTTGTTTTAAATAGTATCTTCGTGCTTCTTGTATCTGCTGCAAGAACTGTAGATTAATACTCTTATGCTCATGTTCAGCTTTGGTTTTAAACAAAAGGGGTTATGAATTTAAAATGCCCAGGCAAAAAAATGCCCAGTGTTTTTCTCGGCAACATCTAGGTAGCTCAGGTGAGCTCTCCCATTGGTTAGGGCTTCAGGAGCTGGAGAGAAAGCCTTACGCTTCAAGATTCAAGATTCTTTATTTGCCACATACACAGTAATACAAGTACAACATGTTGAAATGTGCCCCGAAACGTTTATGAGACTATGCATATAGCTGCAATTAATGAAGGAGATAATTTAAACACGATCTGAAGTGTGCAAATGCATTAGAGTGGAGTGTGTGCTGTGAAGTGCAGTGTGCTAATTGCTATTGATGCATATAGATATAAGATTAAATACCAGCATGATTACGAAGTATCAGAGGCACGAACCATGCTTCAATTTACGAGTGGAGAATAAATGAGTGGAATAAGCGTCACTGTAGGTCTTCCAGAGTCCACGACACCCTACTGACTGTAAACAGGAATGAGGGCCTAATCCGGTTTGTGCTGCAGGAAATGGAAATCAGTGGCAGCACGAAACACAGTGTACTTAAAATGTGTTTAACCCTACCCTAATTTACCCCTGAAAATACACCAAACCCTTTCAGTTGAATTAAGTGACCATTAATTTGTGGACCGACCCCTTAATGTTGCCTTAAAAGTGGTGAGTGAAACCACTTAATCTTAAATTTTATTCAGGAGGTTCTATTATTTAAGGGGCAAGTTTGAAAAAGTAATGGGAAAATTCAGTAGTTTTCCCCCTTAATCAGCCTTAATAAAGGTCAAAATTAAGGTCATTTTAAGGGATAAAATGAAGGGGTTTGGTTTCACAGTGATTATAATAGCTGCTGTACTAGCACTGATTCATACAAGCTCAAACCTATCTTAATGTCTTTTACAAGCTCCAGATGTCAGTTTTTAATCTAGAACAGCTACATTATTTAGAGTACAAAGCGTAGCATATTATGATAAATCCGACATTATTATGAAGGTATTGAAAAGACTGAAGTTTCTCGATCACAGAGCTTGGTTCCACTCTATACATTTCATACAGAAGTTATTTCAAACTTCAAAATAAATCCTGCAACTTGCCTTGAGTCAATCTTAATAAAATTGTCACGTGTGAACACACCATAGCACAGTACACAGTGTGAGATTCTTTCTCTGTATTTAACTCATTCAACAATGTGTGTGGACGGTACGTTGCTCAAGGGTACCTCAGTGGTGCCACTGGCGGTCCTGGGATTCGAACACACGCCCTGTTGATCGCAGGGGCAACTCCCTAACCACCAGGCCACCATCTGTTTTAAGCGAAAAATAAAAGCTTTATTTTACTAAGTAACTTTACTTCAAGGCGATGATTTTGCTTGATTTTTTTGGGGGTTAAATGAACTTTCCAGTGTAAGAACAGCTCTCAGGCGTTCGCCGTTGTTGAGTGTATCCTCACACTCCTCTCCTCTGACAGTACCGCTCCCTGGTCTACATGGTGTACGGCATGCTGGCGGTGCTGACCAGCATGGGCTGGACTTACATCACCCTCATCCTGTCCCACTGCGTCCTGCTCTACAGCATCTCCCTCGTCAAACTCCGCTGGCTCTGCTTCGCAGCCGGACTCTCCACGTTAGCCACCTTTAAAATGGAGCCGTTTGTTTCCTGGCAGGTATGACTACTAAAATGGGTAATAAACTGCTTTTCTCTTCAGTTTTATTTACTGTATTTGTACGTATCACACAATGTAACGGTGGCATGAAAAAATCTTGTGCATGTCAGTATGCCAATATTCATTTCAATATGTGTCAATATGGCACAACATTACATGCATCCATTCACCCTGGTTGTTAGTTATCAACATTATATAATGTGGCAATAATAAGGGCACGCTCACTTTCTAAAGTAAAGTGGCCCCTTACAGTCATACGTGAACACACCGCAGCACACAGTGTGAACAGTGTGAAATTCTTTCTCTGCGTTTAACCCATTCACCCAGTGAAGCAGTGGGCAGCCACCAACAGGGAGCAGAGTGGGGATCGTACCTCAGCAGTGACACTAGCAGTCTTGGAATTCGAACCCACAACCTTCTGATCACTGGGACAACTCCCTAACCACTAGGCCACCAGTTGCCCATATATTCTAAAATACAAATTTGTACATTATCTACTGGGTACAATGACAATCTCCTGAAAGTAATAAGCAAAAGATGGCCATTTTTTACTTTTTATGTCCGAAATGTCAGAATCACCATATAAACAGATATAATGTGGTCAATTGTTATATAATAATAATAATAATAATATTACATTTTATTTATAGGCGCCGTTCACAACACTCAAGGAATAAGAACAGACATTAAAAAAACAAATACAGCAAAAATACAACAGAGCAAAGGAGATTAAATAGAATATGCAATTTTAAACACGTGCATCTTGGGTTTGGACTTAAAAGTGTTAAAAAAAAATAATAATAAATAAATAATAATAATAATAATACTAATAAATGTGAACAGTGGTCAGTGTTTCAAGCAATCCAGTATGTAATTACTAATTACTACACGTCACCAGAGTGTTTGATTCGTCACATATCTTTAAGCTGTTTCTGAACCCTTTACCTAACAAGAATGTGAAGCTAGAAGATCTTGTCCCATGATTTCTGCTTTTATCCGAAGTGGCTTACAATATGAGGAAACACTCAAGTTACAGAACCAGAGGAGAGCTCTAAGTGCTAAAATCTTTATGTAAGAGTAGTGCAAGAAGACAGGAGAGGAGATGTTCTCTGAACAGATGAGTCTTCAGGAGGTTTTTGAAGATAGAGAGGGATTCTGCTGCCCTGGTCATCTCACTCCACCAGTGGGGAACCAGAATGAGACCAGTCTGGACTGGGAACCAGAATGAGACCAGTCTGGACTGGGAACCAGAATGAGACCAGTCTGGACTGGGTTTATCTTGTGTGTAGGGATGGCAGAGCCAGACGATGTTCCTTGGAGGATCAGAGGGTGGGGTGAAGGTAGCTGGGTGCAGATCCAGATCTCACTCTGTAGACAAGAGTTAAAGACCTGAACTGCTGATGCAGTTTTGCAGTCACACCGAATCACAAATGGCCGAATGCACTTCAAATTTACATTAAATGTCAATTTTTAATTCTTCATCTTACTGCAGGCCGGGTTTGTGACTGGCTCCTTCGAGCTCCGTCCTGTTTTGTTCTACGGGGGCTGTGGCTTCACCATCATGCGCTGCATGAGCTTCGCTCTGGAGAACTGTGGCAAGAAAGAGGGCAACTACAGCATCCTGGAGCTTCTCAAGTACAACTTCTACCTCCCCTTCTTCTACTTCGGACCCATCATGACGTTTGATAAGTTCTACGTCCAGGTAATCCATGAATCAGTGCTCATAGTACTAATCCTACACACATGGTGAGTAGAGAATTGCATTAAACTGACTGTGTGCATTGTGTTTACATTAGGAAATATATGACATCAAGGAAATGACAAACAAGTCAACTGAAGGACAAAATATATTGTATTTTATATTTCATTCATATGCAAATGATTTAAAACCTGTCAATTCAGTTCATCACTTTGTGTTAAGTGTGTAAGATGATGACAGTCTTTGCGATGGCAAAAAATGACTTCCAGATCTCTGTGCTCAGAAATGATTGGAGTTTTAGTTCCACCAGAGGGTGCTGTAGATCATGTATTAAACACAGAGCCATCTTCTCCAACACTGAACTTCAGGTAGCATAAAAAAGATTTATGTCAGTTATAGAGTCCAGCAACAACAACCAGTGTACAGTAGCTATATTAATGATAGAGGACTTCATCTTAATTTATTACTTTATTTTTAGAAACTATTTTATTTTTTTATTTCCTTCTGTATTCGTTTGGAAGAAATGAATAAATAAAAAAAACAAATTTGTGCGATTTTGCCCCCATAACTACTATAACAGCTACACCCATTATATTAGAGCACTAATCTGGTAGAGACACTGGGAACAAAGAGGTAAGCTTTGTCATCTTTCTAAAATACAGTCTGGTCCCCTGCAGGCCAACAACCCTGACCTGAGCAGGAAAGAGCGAGAGATGTGGAACATTTCCATCCAGGCCTTGTTGCACCTGGGGGTTATTATCATGATGGCTGTGATCTTTCACTTCATGTACATTCTGAGCATTCCCAGTGACATGAAGCTGCTGAAACACCTCTCAGACTGGACAATCGGTGTGTGTGTGTCTATTTGTGTACTATTTGTTCTTGAGGCCAAGTGAGGGTCAGGTTTAGAGGCATATATATGTATATATAGGTGTATATCTAGGTATATAAATATTATATATACTCTAGGAACCATAAATATATACATATCCATTGGTATGTTTGTATATATATGTATATATATATAAAGTGTGACTGATCTCTAGGCTATAGGCCCACTCCAATAACGCCCATCTCTAACTTAATATGATGGTCATCATTTAAAAGTTATACTTTAGATCTGAGTACAAATTCATAGCCAAAATGCACTTTTCCATAGGGACAGGACCCGTGCTGTACCTACACTGTACTGTGATGGTACTATATATATATATATATATATACACGCATACACACACACACACACACACACACACACACACACACACACACACACACACACACACACACACACACACA
>JBBIGA010103324.1:420-10880 GCA_037576975.1 Alestes dentex | reverse complement strand
AATAAAGAAATGGTGCTCTTTTCAGGCCCAATTTGTAAAATCATAAATAGCTTTTGTACCTACAGGAAAACTTTGGGTGTAATAGACCAGATGTAAATGTATTATCATGTTGCAAATGTCAAGGGCTTGCCTTGCTAAATATCCAGCCGTGCTCAAAATGTAATATGTAAAATATTCTCCTGCAGAGTGAAATGAAAGCTTCCATTTAAGATGCATGGAGACATTCCCATGTTATTCACAACACCATTTGTGGGGATTAAAGGGGACCCAGGGCCGTTGGTTGACTGTCAGGAACAGCTCTATTCCCCACGTCCTTACAAATGTGGAAAAATGTCCACTCGAAGGTTTTTGCACCTACAAGCCCGCCTGGGTTCTCAATGAGTAAACCAAATAAGGAGATTAGCTGAGGTAAACAAACGCAGCATATGATTGAACAGGTTGACTCGCCGCCATCCAGCCATGGAGAGGCAGCCAGCTGTTCGCTCTCTTTGTTCCACCGCGGAAGCTGAAGGCTACCGGGCTCGAAAACTGCACTAAAATCCCATCCTGGAGCATATGGCACACTCGCATCGTACAGTTAAGCATGTGGCAAGAAGGGAAATCTGGGGAATTTTAATTGCTCTTAGAGCGGCCTCGGAGCGGTCAGCTCGCAGGGAAATGGAGATGGATATTGTTGTTGGAGAGAGAGGGGCGGGCAGAGAAAGAAGGCGAAGACCCCCCGCCGGGTGCGCCACAGCTGGGCCTGCCCCCCCCTCACACACACACGCACACACACACACACTCCCCTCCACCGCTCCCTCTGATAGATGAGTCACTGCCTCAGTGAACAGAGAGAGTGAGTGAGTGAGAGGGAGAGAGAGAGAGAGTGATAAACAAACATTAAAAAAAAGAAAAGGTACACATGGCCAGTATAAAGAGAAAAGTAGACATAGAGAGAGAGAGGGGGAGTCAGTGTTTGTGTGGGAGAGGGAAGAAAATGTGTGTGTGTGTGTGTGTGTGTGTGTGTGTGTGTGTGTGCTCAGAAAATATGAACATTTAAAGTGAAGCACTACAGGTGAATGGGATCATTCTTTAGGGCAGTAGATGAATCCTTGCCAGTCGATTGAATATTTTGTACATTTTTCAACATCCAAGTGAGATTTTAGTGACTTAAATACGCACTATTTGCATTTTTGCACCTAGCCTTGGATGATGCTAAAATTCAAAAGTGAACAGATTAAAAGAACCGCATTCATTGCTTAAAGAAAAGATTATTAAATTTTCATTGTTGTGTCGCTTGTTGAAGATTTTGATTTTATTAAGCATTTTCAGGTCATTTTCTAGTTCAAAATCCATAGACTCAGATATGAGCAATATATTAAGAAATCCGTCAGTAAAATCCTTCAGAATGTGGTCAGGAATGAACAGAATGGAAAGAATGCAGGTGTTTGAGAGGTGAGATTGTGAGGTGAGATTGTGAGGTGAGATTGTGAGTATTAAGAATGGGCCTCATAAATGCATTCGCTGGTGAGATCACACATAACACCATATGTACACATTTGCATTTTTGTTGTACGTGAAACAGGCTTTGAGTGGTCAGTGATGTGTTTATGTTGAGTGTGGGCGGAGCTAAGCCTTCATTAAAGTTGCTAAAGTTTTTAAAATGTGCTGAGATGGGGTGCACAAAAAGTGACCCAGCACTCTTAAACATGTTTTCTGTGAGTTTTGATATTTTTATGTTAACAGTTTAAGAGAAGATGTGCTTCACCCAAAACATCTAAAAAAAATGATGAGCACATATAGCTGCATATAGTTTAAACTTAGAGATAGTTTAGGTGTTGCATAGCAGCAATTAGCTACTGTGTTGTTTTTCCAAGTCTATGGAAATGCCCTGTAAAGAGGGCTGAGAGAGAGAGAGAAAGAGAGAAACAGAGGGAGAAGGACAGAGGATTCTCTGGACTGAGAGAGAAAGAGAAAGCGAGAGAGAGAGAGAGAGAGAGAGAGAAGACGAAGAGCAGTCTCAAGACTGAGAAAGTGAGAGAGACAGAAAGAAAGAAAGAAAGAGAGAGAGAGAGAGAGAGAGAGAGAGAGAGAGAGGGAGAAAGAGAGAAATAAAAGAGCAGTCTCAGGAGAAGAATCTTCAAGGACACTGATTTGAGTTTTCTCCCCCTCACCGTGCTCAGCTTTGGTTTGTTAAAGAGACAGGGGGGGGGGGGGTGTTTCTGCTAGTGCTCTTCTTCTTCCAGCCGAACTCACCCAGCCCTCCTGCAGCCGAGGTGTGGATCTGCTGAAGTTCTCCAGCACTTTGTTCTCCTTCCTGTGCAAAATGATCATATAATCGATTAATGATCAAAATAATGGCTAGATTCCAGGATTACTAAAACAGTTGATATTGACAGCCCTAATAGCTTTACACCAAATTCTAATGTCTCCTCTTCTACTTACAAACAACAGAGTGAGAAATACGTCATATGCTTTTGTCTGGAACTGTGATTTAAGAGTCTTATCTTATCTTCAGACCCCCCCCACATCTGGTGAAGAAGAGGATCCTGAACCCCACAGGCCGGATAGGAGAGCCTTGTGGTTTTTGATAGGCGTGAAATGTGGCCGGGGTCCCCCGACACTGCCCCGCTGCAAAATATTTTGACAGGTTGAGAGCTCGGTGCAGTGATAAGGCCGTACTAAATGGCTTTGGAAGCGTTCTGTTATCGCTTGCCGTATTGATTAGTGGCTAGTGTTTTGGTGCTTACTGTGAAGAGCCAGCACGGCTTTTTTTCTTTTTTTTTGTCAGGGTGTATGAAGCATCGACAGGGAGATAAGACTATTGATCCCTCCAAAAACAGTTATTGCACCCAGTATTACCCGGGCTTTATGTGTCTAATAGCTTTATCGCCAGCTCTGCAAAGTGGACATTTGACAAGACAATAACAAGGATAGTAATATTTCTCCATCTACATAACAGGGGCGATGAAACTATGAAGGTTTTCGCAAGACATGGGCAAATTTTGTGACTTTCGGCTTCTGAAGGCAGGCCTGTGACACACAGTGATGTGTTATACGGTGCTCTATATGATACAGGGGCTCCTCGAGTTACGACACAGATCCGTTCCTTTGACGGTGATATAACCCGAATTTTGTTTTAAGACTAAACACATGCTGGCCTCAGTCACTTACCGATCCTAACACTGTTAAAAATCATAGTTAATAAACACAACTAAGCCACAGAGAAAGGAAAAGGAAAACTCCCTCACTCATACGCCGCGTTACTGCGTATTCCTCCACTGCGTGCAACCAAACTAGTTCCCCCGCGCAGTCCGTAAGTATGAGGCTAATGGTGTTAGCCGAGTGGGAGTGGCAGTGAACGTCGTAAACTCGAAACATTGTATGTTGAGACTGTTGTAGCTCGAGGACCCCCTGTATTCAACCAAAAAAGCTTCACTACAACAACTAATCACAAAAAAAGTAATTAAAGTAGTTGTTGAATGTGATGTATTAAAACAAAAGACGTGTTTAGATGATGCAATGTCATTCTGATAGATTGCAGTACACCACTGGAAGCACAGGGGGCAATATTGCTTCTTTTGTGTTATTGCACTGTAAATTAAGATGCTCCTTAATTTGAGTGATGAGGTACTGTGTTGAGGTATAAGAATGCATAATAGTTTTATTAGTCAAACAAGCAAATAATGGAACATGATTATTAAACAGATAATTCTGCCATATAAAAGAAATAAAGCTACTTGAGGACATTGATTATACCACAAGTAAGGCATGGAGCATGGCTTTTCATGGCTTATTGCTTTAATCAATTTTGGGAATAATCATTGGCTGCAGTCCAGCTGCTTTGACTGAACTGGTTTCCTGTTCGCTCACATGTATCCAGTCTGCCGTCACCCTTTATGAGTTCAGACTGGCTGTTTTCCAGTGAGTTCATGCCGTTAACAGTAAGTTGCAGTTAATGCTGATGCAAACAAAAGCTTGGTGTAAATTCTACCTCCTTGCAATCCTTGTAAGCAGGAGATATTTAATTATGATTTGATTTCAATGAGTTTTTTAAATGCACATAGTGAATGCACGCATTTCTGGCCATTTCTTGAGGAGCCAACTCAAACCTGTTGATTCAGAACCAAATCAAATTAAGATGTAATTCATTACAACTGAATTACGCAATTGAGATGACCCTTAAACAACATCATATTGTCAGAACTGAGCAACCGGGGGTTAATATTCACAAATGACTGTGGGCTTCTCTCTTATTTTCCACTACACGAAGTAATGGAACTTTTGGGACCAGAAAAATGGAACTGTGCTTTTCTCATTGGACATTAGTGCACGACCATAGGTTCCAGTTTTATGGATTTGAGTACCTGCTTGAGATTGTTACCAGTAGGACTTATTGTAACTCGAGGGTGTTTTCTTCTCTCTTGCAGCTGAAGATAAAGTCACCACTACTTCATCACCAATAAGTGCACTTAGTGTAAACTAGAATGGCATGTTGATGTATCAACTGATATTTTTAGAATGAATACTTTGTAAAGCAATCATGAGAAGGCGATGAGCTATTTAAGCTGTTGGCTTTTAGCTAACTCCACATAATGAGTTTTTGCTCATATATTCACACTCAAGAGAATCCTGTCCTGGTTTGTGTAGATGTAGAGTTTTTTGTAAGTGCGTGTGCAGAATAGTTCAGTGTATTGTTTTGCCAACCAATAAGTTAAGTTTCCCAGCAAGGAAGGCAGCTATTTAGCCGAAGTAGATGTTTTAGAGAGGCATAAAAAGACAATTCATTCCTGGTAATTGTGGTTATTATGAGGTAGTTTCAGCTAAGCAGGTAAAATGTTGAACTGTCGGTTCTGTTGGTTGGTGTTAGAATCCGTTCTTTTGACTGTGCAGGAGAAAATTCCCAGATATTCCTGGTCTCTTAGTCACCCGCAGAAAACTCAGCACTGTTCTCTGTTCATATGTAAGCCCTGATTGTTTTATGACCTCACCGGTCAGCACTCCTGATTCGTAGCGGCTGCTAGGGAGCAATGATGTAACAGCGAAGGCTCGTTGGCACACTCTCATCAGACTCGGCCCGTCTGTCTTGATTGCTCTTTGTGATCAGATATAATGGTGCAGCCAGCATCAGCTGCATGCCAATGCTCTCCGCCCGTGCCTCCCTCATCCTTGATCAGATTGGACCGATAGTGCCAGGGGAGAAAGATCACAGCGGAAACCACGGCGACAAAGGATTTGCTCCTTTTTGTTAGCATTTCCTGCCAAACCCCAGCTGACCCGGCTAATGAGGGTTAATGCTACTTGAAGCTCCAGACTTGGCTTTAATGCGGATCATCACATGGAAAACAGCACGGTTCAATTAAACACATCCACCGTCACAGCGACCATTTATCACATTAAACTGTTCCTCCTTGTGAGGTGTGAGACACCCAAGAATAAATTAATGCCTAATATAGAATTAAACATGCACTTTTAAAGGCAGAGTGCCTTCGGGGGGGGGGCATATTCTCCATTTCATTATTATTATTATTTTTTTAAATATACATCTAAACAGTCATAATTCATTTCATCATGAGAAGTTTTGCTATATGCGTTTTAGAATTTAGAATTTTTTTTATTATTGTGCCTTTAGGACTGTTATATGTAAATGATCTCTTTTTTCTGATTGGCTACCTTGTAATATGCTTCTAATAATGTCAGTATCAGTGGGCGGGGCTAAACTGCTGCATGCTGAGCAAGTGCATATATGTAAATGCGTGCCCTTCGTGACATCACAAAATTAGTTAAAAATGCTGTTTTGGGAATTTTGCATCCGTAAATGAACCTTATGGACTATGGAGCAAATTTTTACATACTACATCAAACTCTCAGAAGAAAGCTCAGGTTGGAAGTATATAGACCCGGCCCATTCATTTATGTCCTTTATAGTGGACATTTTGTTCACCTGTATTTTCCTTACGTATATGGAGTTACCCCATCAAGCCCTGTAGTATTCTGTAGAGGACATCCTGGGCTGTCCAGTGATGTGTGCCATGTGATGGGTTTGCGTGCTGGGAACAAGGACTGCAATGGTAAGACATACAGGTGCACCAAATGCAAGATGTTACTCTGCATAACCAAAAAGAAAACATGACTCCAGGACTATCACAGCTAAAATATCCAGAGGAAGAAGAAACTACTCATGTTCTATGACTTATAATTCACAGTTGAACTAAATACATTGTGTCCTTGCAAGCAACAAGCAACAGAAGAGTGATACAGAATTTTATTGTTTTGATCAAATTGAATGTGTTCCTGGTTTAATATCACTTTAGAACTTTTTCTAAATTCAGTTCTATTTTCACACGGAAGTCGTCTTGTTGGCCTCTACAGTGGACATTTTGGGAAATTAAAATAAAAAATATATTCAAAGAAATTTAAATTGTATGGTGTTTTTTTAGGCCCAAATAGTTAGGAAATCACACAAAAAAAGAAATTTTAAGACACTTTTTTCTTTGGTTCTCGGGACGATATTCCAAGAAATAGATCAATGGTATTTTATCAGTTAAGACATTTTTGGTGTCGGAAGTTTGCTTCTTTAGTTTTGCCGTGAAATTACAAGGCTATTGTAACTTACATTTGTAATAAATTTCTAAAATTGTGATCTACATATAACAAGATGTTACCTATCTTTGCACGCTTCTTATCAGTGTACTAGTGTAGCACAGTGATAATAACCCTATTAACTCAAGCATGGGGCACGCTGTTAGATAACTGATAGACATAAGCTTAGACTCCTAGCCTTGTATTGCGTGGCAGTTTGGTATAAAAACGGAGAAAAATATACATGTAATAAATGTAAAATATACATTTTCGCAGTCCAGCCATTTTAATCCATTCGTATAGACAAATCCATGTCATGTGGTGAGAGTAAAGGTAAGGTTTCTCACATTTTAAAGCAATGCAAGTAGCAAGATTTCCTCCTTGCTGCTCTGAAATCGCAGCCTGCACTTTTAAGCAGTTACTACCCGGTGCATTTGAAATGAATTGATCTGTAACAACCGGTCAGTTATTTTCGACTGCAGCCCAGAGCATAATACGGCATTGTGCCTCTCCGCGGTCTCCTATTGCAGTCCATCACAGACAGACCACCGCAGTCCGGCCAGCCAGCCTGGGTTATTAAAACAGCTTTTGGCGTCGGAGGCAGAGAAATCTTTATCTCTAGCAGAGCCCGGCTCCCCGTCGCAGGACAGGAAGCCATTTCCAGGAACATTTGATTACACCACACTGCCAAGACTCACAAAGCGAGACGCCACTTCCCTGTGGAAAGCATCCTCACCCTGTACTGAGTCATCTGCCACCTGGGTCCGCCGGCCCTTCACAACCGCCGCCATGTGTGGGGAAATCAGGGCATATACCGCAACACGGTGCATTATAGTGATTCATGCTGATGCGATTATGCTGGGTAAACACCCGCCGAAGTGTGTTTTTTGGAGACAAGGCTATTTTATTTGTGCTGGCTTGTATATGACAAATGAGCCCATTGAAATATCTGTGTGCTGTGATTGCTAATGCAGAGAATTTGCTGAAACTGCCGCACGCAGTTTTCGAAGATACCACCCACATGGCTCCGTAACGAGGGCCAGTGGTGCTTGTCTGTTGGTTAAGTCTACTCTAAACTGTGTGTTAAATAGTGCTCCACAAATATACAACAAGTGACAGTGTTGTATTCATTAAGACATGCCTTATATCTGAATTATGCAAACACTGGGCACTGTACTGGACCCCATTACTCCAGCAGTACAGATATTACATAGAAAATTGTAAATCAACTTTCAGTAAAGTGCAGATTGAACAGAACATGTCACTGAAATGAGCAACAAGAGGCAGTGCGTTATAGTGATTGTCCTACTTAAAATATAAAATATTCTCATAAATATGAAAATTATTAAAATGTAGTGTCAATAATTGCAATATACAACACTGAAATGTAGTTCATTCGTAGTATGTTATTGTACATCCAATCATGGATGTTTAAATGAGGACAAAAAACCTTCAGTTTCCCATGAATTTACTTAAGTCATTTCAACTACACTTTTTGTCCTATAATAGTGAATGTATCATAATTGCAGCTACTACAATGCAAATTGCAAACATCTCCATACAATTTCCAGTCTTCTGTTAGCACCAAGCTACCGACTGTACGTCCCTTTTCTCACCCTGGGGCTGAATTGGTTTGAAATAGTTCCCAGCATAGCTCCACTTAGACACTGTAATTTCGCTTATTTGTGAACCTTAATAAACCCCAGCTGTTTGGATTCCGGTGTCGTCTGTGGTTCTGCCTTTCACAGCTGCAGATAAATTGCACATGCCTTATTTGAATACCTGAATGAATAATTAATGCTAAGTTAGACATCCATATATTTGAATAACCTTGTCCTTCCCTAGAGTTTGAATGTAGTACTAGGTTTTCAAACTCGCCATACGATGCTGAAATTCTATGACAGTGTTGGGGTTTCTTGGGCATGGTGTCTTATCCTAAGGGGTGCTTCATCTGCTTCCTGTCTCACCCTGTTAACCAATACGCCTGTCCTCCGTCAAGCCTGAGTTGCCCCAGACACCCGATCATGCCGTGCCGATCGCATGTGTCAAAACCTTTGCCTTTCCAGCAGATGTTAGCTCTCGCATTAGGTTGCACTAGTGGCCACTCTGTTTATTTTTCGCATTAGTGTTGGAATACCACCCTGTTTATGTTATACTAGCTTGGCTAGTGCCATCCCTGTAGATACCTGGAAATGGAGACTCCAAACGGATGGATTTCAGCCCTGTTTTGATTCACTCTGGGAGCCGCCTTGGCCTGAAGGGTCTGTTGCGCAAGCGACGGTGTGTGTGGTGGGAGTGGGGTGGGGGGGGGGGTACTTCTGGGAGTCTTCTCTTGTCTTGGACGCAGGCCAGCAGCTGCTCTGCGTCTGCGGTATGTACAGATTGTGTATGACATGTATACCGCTGCACTAGGCTTACTGGAACATGCTGGAGCTGCAGGCTGAAAAAAAAACGGCCAGGCTGTCTTCTGGTTCAGCTAACAAGCAGGAGCCTTCACGGACACGAACGTGAGCCTTTGTACAAACCTTACACAAAGTACAGGAGCGTAAGACAGTAAGAGTACACACGAATCAATAAAAGCTAAGTTTCAGGTTCTTACCCAAATAGGCTTAAATGGTGAATTGTATAATACTCCATTAATACCACTTGAGCGGCTTTGGTCGTTCCCCATTATGTTGAACATGTTCAGCAACAGGGAGCTTTACTGGAGATTCCCACACTCAATACTGCGAACTACTGAATACAGATTAGTAGAAACATTGGGCTGCCTGTGTTATCAAATAAGGGTTCACTGGTGCCAATGCCAAGATCAATATCAGGGGTGACCTGACATCGATGCCAGTAATCTATATTTTCAATGTGCATATCTACAACCACAGATACATACACATTTGTAAAATGTAGAATCTGGAAAATAATAATAACAA
This sequence comes from Alestes dentex, assembly GCA_037576975.1. Taxonomy (NCBI): domain Eukaryota; kingdom Metazoa; phylum Chordata; class Actinopteri; order Characiformes; family Alestidae; genus Alestes; species Alestes dentex. The sequence goes on along the minus strand of JBBIGA010103324.1, from coordinate 1,392 downwards.
CAACAGTAATAATAAGGGGTAATATATTATTTCAATAACACACTCACAAACACACACACACACACACACACACACACACACACTGGCGAGAAAGTGTTCCTCACTGTAAAATAGATTTTAAGTATCTTCTGCAGAGTTTGCCATACACAGAAATCTAACATTTATTTAAATAGGGTTCAAATCAGTGTGTGTAACAATAACAATGACTCATATTTGAGATCCCCTGAAAGCCCCAACAGCAAAATTGAAGTAGTGTCTTGAAAAACTGCAATTGATGGAATGTTCAACTCATTTCATTCTGACCTGCCCAAACTGACCCACCCTCAACCCCGCTGACAAAAAGTTGGCTTTTCCTCGTACGATTCAAATGTCGTTCTCATGGCGATTTCCTGAAAGGTATTATCTCCTAATAGAGCTGTGATCCCAATATCTCCGTGTATCACAATATAGAAGCGGCCTCAGCAGGTGTTGTCTGTTTTGAAGGAATGGTGCAAACAATGAAACGCAATTTTCCTCTCACCTGAAATGTAGTGGATCAGCCAAGACATGTTTGGTGTCTGAAGCATGCTGTTTTCTAGGGAGGCTATGAGGCTAACATAGCTGAAAAGCAACAGAACCAAGCAGTTAGCATAGCGCTAACGGCCTAAATCATCAGTCGTGTCATTTGAATTAATTAAATAATCTAAAATCTACTTGCATGTGTGGTGTTTGACACTGCGTGTCATATTGCTGTCTAAAATTGACAAAAGTGTGTTTAAAAGTTATAGCAGCACAGTGGACAGAGGATATTTTGTTAGTATTTTTATCCATTTTATAGATAATAGTTTGATGATATAGTGTCATGGCATAGTGTGCGAGTTGCTTTAGCCCTGTAGCTGCATTGGAGAGCTCCACTGGGGTAAAAGGATGATTGTGTGGGTGGGGGGGGGGGGGGGGGGGGGGGGGGGGGGGGGGGGGGGGGGGGGGGGGGGG
>JBBIGA010103313.1:0-10880 GCA_037576975.1 Alestes dentex | reverse complement strand
TGTGTTTTTATGGTTGTGCTTGAGAGACACCATCGACCGGAACCAAATTCCCTGTATATGTCCGCGCATATACTTGGTCAATAAACACGATTTTCTCATACAAGTTTGGTAGGTCTGTAAGGTATTTAAACTGATTTGTGGTGGCTTATCTTTCCATAAAAATTTGGAGATGTGTGAAGCTAATGATTTGAGCCATTCAGATGAGGGTTTATAGGGGATCATCGGTAGGATCATCATTTTAATAGTAGCCACTCTCCCGATGAGTGATATATTGCTTATACAACGGCTCCATTTGTGTCAGGTGGCGTCAGCAGCCACCAGAGGGCGCTCTTTGTTTAGTTTTTGGGTTTTGGATGTTGGGGTCTTTTATTTTGATATCCTGAGCACGCCAGGCTTGAGTTTATGATATTAGTTTCAGCTGCCAGTGTGCACAGGAGGAATCAGTGCCTATGTTTGTGATTGAGTTTCGGGGTTTTCGTAATATACATACAATGAACGTGAAATTACAGGCTTGCACTGCTTTGGTCAACTACACTGGGTCTCCTCTGTACTAGACTTGATGACCAGCTGCATTGTATGTCAACATCGCCGCCATATTGCGAGAGGCACCGCTGTGGAGTGAAGTAGTAGATAAAATGCCTCACGCATGTTCTGCATGGGGCTGTACGCTCCAAACCAGACCGCGAGGGATTACATTTCATAGGTAAGGCTGAACAATTGTCCTGAATATATTTGCCTATCACAAAATCCCATTTTATAAATCTTAATCTTAGCCAAGCCAGGCTAAGTTAGCAAAGCTATGCATTCCTGTGTTCAAGCCTCCAAACAACGTTTTGGCTAAACGTAAGCACTATAATACGGGATTTTATAATGGTCAGATATAATCAAATCAGTTTTTCAACCTTACCAGGATTTGTCGTTTGACATATTTTGAGAAAGCTGTCTTGTGATATGTGCCGTGATAGTTTGGTAACATATGCTGAACTGGCATCATATTGTAACAAGCTGGCATGTCACATTGGTGAGTTATGTGTGTTTTAGTGAGTGATGGCGGGGTAGAAGTGTGTAGCTGTTATATGTGTTAAAATGTGTGTGTAAGTGTGTTATTTTGTGTGTTTGAGCCCTTCTTGTCAGTCACCCTCCTCTGGTGTGTTGGCAGCGGGAGTGGGGTGACAGGCGAGATGAGGGCTCAAAGGTTGGAGTTGACAGTGATACTGGCACATGCCTGAGGGGGCACTGTAAATGCTGCCGCTGAGACTCTGTGTCAGGCTGAAAAGCCAGAAATAAAGAGGACTTGCTTGAACATCAGTGTGTCTTTGTCTTTTCTCCCTCACGCTCACCACAATGGTGTCAGAAGTGGGATGGAGCAACTAATGAGGGAGATCGACATGCTGATAGAGAGAGCACAGCAAGCAGCGAGCTGAGGGAACGAGCACTCTGCCTTCCTCGGACGTCCAGATAGTGCTAGTGTAGTCTGGAGACAAGCACGCCGCCCAGAGGAGGAAAGCAGTACTCCTGCGGCGGGCCGGGCGAGAGATGACTGTGAGGAAGCAGCGCCCACGCAGCCGGGACCCTGAGTGGCCGTCAAGCTGCCGCGCTTTGATGGGAAGGCATTGTTGGAGCCATACCCGGCGCAGCTCGACTTGACAGCATGGCACAACCAATGGGACCCGAGTGAGGCCGCAGTCCACCTCGCCATGGCTCTGGAAGGCGAGGCATCACAGGTCCTGGTTGACCGACCGCTCAGTGATTGCCGGGACTTCAGGCAGCTGGTGGCAGCGCTATGGCAGAGATTTGGCCGGTGGGAAATTGAAGAGACGGCGAGAGATGAGTTGAGTTATCAACAGCAAAGGGATGGCGAGACGTGGGGCACACTCGCTGGAGAGCGGAGACCATTAGTTTTGGCTTTGGAGCATTTTTAGGTCTACCTGACTTCCTGCTCCTCACCCACTACTGTGTACACAGACAATAACCCTTGGTTTTTCTTTATAGGATGTGTAACAAAAACCAGCGCTTGATGAGGTGGGCTCATTTGCTCATTCAACCATTTGACACAGTCATCGAATATTAAAAGGGCAATGATAATGCTGTAGCAGATGCCTTATCTCGCTCCCCTATTTCCTGAGGTTTTTTTTTTTTTATGAGGAAGTGTTACCGTATTGTTGCATGTACCTTGGTGGTGTGTGGGTGTGTTTATGTTTGTGTATGTATAAATATTAGGGCATTAACGACTTCAGATTTTTCAGGTCGACTTATCCGTCAACAAAGTTGAAGTCGAGTCGACTAGTCGTTTGATGACGTCACACACACGCAGCGGAGGAACATAGGTGTCCAACATTGAGCAACTTTTATTAAAGTTCTCTGTAACATTAACAGTCAACATGACAATTAAAGGGGACTTATAATGCAAAACTCACTTTAAAAAACTAGTCATAATAGGTCTATGGGCTTTACAAAACATGTTTGTGAAGTTCTTTGCACAAAATTGCTCTCACATAAAGAGATATCAACTTTATTCTTCACAGTTTCGGTCCTTTTCAAAACGAGTTGTTTCAGGCTCTGTCCCCTTTACGCGAATGAGATGTTGCTGGCCACGCCCCACCCATCCCATGCTTAAGCTGCGTGTTTAACGTCTGGATTTTACATTAGAATCCATGTCCTTAACAAAAGTAAAAGTGTTTCTTTCTTTCTTTCCTTCCATCCCTTCAATCTGTGACAGTGGTCCTAGCCTGTATGGTAACCAGGCTGAAGGAAGGAAGGGAAGGAGAAAGCGTGAGAGATACACTAGGTGGACCAAAGTATTGGGACACTTAACACACGTGGAAAAGGCAGAAAATAGGCAGTATCCAGCCCTACATGTTCGACCCTGAGTCGGACCCAGAGCAAGACGAACACAACACTTCATGTGTGCCAGTAGACATTGTGCTCGGCTTATCCATGCTTGTAAACCTAGCAGACGTAATGGCGGATCTGGTGTTGGGGCGCAGAGGAGCACGCCTTGCCGTATACGTATACAGGAACAAAACACGCATTTTACGCCGTGATTGGTGTATTTTCACGCCAATTTCTTTGTCTTAACCAATAGCGGAAGTTGTTTTTATTGTGTTTTGAGCGAGTTTTTGCCACTGCAGTGGTCAGGCACGGCTGAATTCAGCATGCATAGGGCTGCAAAGACCCAAAATGGCCGCTGAAAGGCGTGACAAGCAACAGACTAGTGGGTGGGGTCTCGACAGATGAGGGGCAGTTCTATGCAAATTGGCCCCCACCTGACGTCACATGGGGGCCCTCTGTCCAAACGGCTCGTTTTGAATGGGACTGAAACTGTGAAGAATCGAGCTGGTGATATCTCTTTTTGTGAGAGTGATTTTGTGCAAAGAACTCCATGAACATGTTTTGTATGGCCCATAGACCTATTATAACTAAAGTGAATTTTGCATAATAGGTCCCCTTTAAACAAAACAAAACATAGGCTAATACCCTGAATTTTCTGGTAAATTTAAGTGCACAACAGAAAGTGGGAACAGTTTAAGCCATACAGCAGTACTAGCGTTAGCCATGTTAGCTAGCGGTGCCGTTTCAGAGGTTATGCAGAATGCTGGTACTGTTACTGTACTTTAACACCGAACAGCCTTTGCGGGCCAGCACGAGTGGCCAGTTGGCCGTTTAATGTGTTTTAGGGACATTTGAGGGGTGGTTATGTGTGTCACGTGTGTAATGTTGGGATTATGTGTGTTAATGTGTTTATTTTAGTGTGTCATCATGTGTTATTTTGTGTGGGAGTGTTATGGTCCGAAGGGTAGTGTGAGATGAGAAAGGAGGGGTGTTGTTGGAGTTGGGTGCAGTACTGGGCTATGCCAGTTGGGGGCACAGTACACCCCTGTGAGTCTGTATTTTGAGGCTGTGAAGCTGAGAAATAAACAGACGGCTGCTTGAAGATCAGTGTGTCTTTGTCTTCTCTCTCTCTCACGCTCACCACATTGGTGTCAGAAGTGGGATGGAGCAGCTGATGAGGGAGATCGACGTGCTGATGGAGAGAGCACAGCAAGCAGAGAGCCGAGGAACCGAGCATTTTGCCTTCCACAGATGTCCAGATGGTGCCAGCATCGTCCGGAGACCAGCACGCTGCCCAGTGGAGGGAAGCAGTACTCCTGCGGTGAGCCGGGCAGGAGATGACAGTGGAAGAGTGGTGCCCATTCAGCCAGGACCCCGAGTGGCCGTCAAGCTGCCGCACTTAGATGGGAAGGCGCGGTGGAGCCATACCTGGTGCAGGTCGAGCTGGCGGCATGGCACAACCGATGGGACTCGAGTGAGGCTGCGGTCCAACTTGCCATGGCCCTGGAAGGCGAGGCGTCGCAGGTCCTGGTCAACCGAATGCTCAGCGAGCGCCGGGACTTCAGGCAGCTGGTGGCAGTGCTGTGGCAGCAATTCGGCCGGGCAGAGAGGGAAGAGACAGCAAGAGATCGGCTGGGGCAGAGACGGCGAAAGACTGGCAGCAGCACGTACGCCTGACAGACAAGTTGACAGAGGCAGAACGTGCCGAGGCCATTTTAACCACCAAGACCAAATCGTTCCCACAGCGTCGAGTAGCGGTCAGTGGAGTGTAAGAAGGTGAGGGTCAAGAGTGGACCACAGTGGCTGGCGCAGGCGGAGTTTCCCCTCGAGTGACACGCCCCCTCCAACCAAGGGCGTGTGTTCACTGGTCAACACGGGCTATACTATGACGATTGTCAGACCAGGCGTGTTGCCCCACACGCGGCACCAGACTCCACCCAGCTGGGTGGAGACCAACGTGCAGCTCGCCACTGTGACCAGCGTGCACGCCAAGATGCGTTTCTTTTCAAACTTCCAAACCTTATGACCCTGTTGCTCCCACTGCTATTTCTGATAAGTGTCTAAGACAAATATCTCTGCCCTCTGTCTGACCTGTGGCTCCATGTAAAACACTGCGCAGCCTTTCCCCCTCATTACTTACAGGGAAAAAATTATGCCTATTTCGAGCCCCCCTAACTATCGAGCCCCCCCCACACTATCAATTAAGCATGGAAATTATGGATTGTATACGTCTTTGCTGAGTCAATGATGTCTAAATTCCCCTCCTGACCACACAGTTATTCTTCTCTGTGCCTTTGAGAAAGCAGATTGATCTGAAAAGAGCTACTCCACTGTTGGCTGCTTTATGGATACGGTCCTTGATTTTTAAGCTTCCCTGTGTCTTTAAGGACTCCAAAATGAATGCTGGGAAGTTTAGGCCTGCACATTATTTATGAAGAGGGTCATATGAGGAAAATAAACGGTAATAACATCAAATAAATAAATAATTCCTGACTACTGCTTGGAATGCCTTTTGCGAAGTTGAGGACAAATCAAGTGATAGCTATCATTCACCTTTTTTTTTTTCAACTGCTCTCATTATTGATAACAGTAATTAATCATATACTGCATGATCTAATCATATTAATATATAATCTAAAGCCGGGTTTCTCAACCACTGGGCCGTGGACCACTGATGGGCCGCGAAGGCTTTTGATTGGACCGCGAATCTAAAATCGAGACAGGCCATTGGTTTGCAATTGGTTGTTTAATATCATCTAATGTTGAAAAGGACAGAATATACATTAGAACATACATTAACTCAATGTTCAAATGACAGAATTTCTGGATGGATCTGAAAGTTATATTTCTGATTCATTCATATTCCTGAATAATTAAATTGAAGCTTCATTATCTGATTTCTCTGTTTCCCTACACTCCTTGGCAGCTCTCATTCGTTGTTTGTTTCTACAAGAAACATTACTTCAGAGGGACAAGACCTTTGCCTACACGCCTTTATCAATCAACCGCCACTTCACAAAATCTTAGTCCCACGCTCCAAAGCGGTGCTGCCAAAACCAGACAGGATCCCCTGAGCTTCTGTAATGCGGTTCTGTCTACCCACTACTCACAGACCATCCCGGAGAACCTCTCCTTATGGACTTGTGCCAGCAGAACTACCTACAATTAAACACAGGAAAAACCAAGGAGCTGGTGGTAGACTTCCACAGGCACAAACATCGTCCACCACAACCAAGTTTGTGGAGAGCTACAAGTACCCTGGTGTGTATCAGAACAAAAAACTGGATTTGACTTTAGGGGCCCCTCCTGAAGACCTTTTATGACTCAGCAGTTGCATCAGAGACCATGGTGTGGTCTGGTGGGACAGCAGCATCTCCGCTGTGGACAGAAAGAAGCTGAACAGGATGACCTGGAGGGCCAGCTCTGTTCTAGAATGCCCTCTGAACCCAGTGGATGTTGTGAATGACTGGGGAATGGTGGCTAAGCTGTCATCCCTGTTGGACAACATCTCCCACCCCATGCAGGAGACTTTGACAGCACTGAGCAGCTTCTTTAGTGACAGGCTGCTGCATGGTGTGGAAAGGAGAGATACTGCAGGTCTTTCTTTCCAGCTGCTGTCAGACTTTACAACCAACAGTAAAAGAGTAAAAGAGGCCAAGAAAGACAGAAATCCAAATTTAACAAAGGATCCAGGTGTCATGTTGTGGCTCCGAGGAAGGAGGACACAGAAGCAGGAGTACGAGAAAAAACACAAAAAGGCTTTAATGAAGAACAGGGAACAATCAGTCCTTTGAAAACACAAGCTTGGAGATAACAAAACAGATGACAGTCCTTTAGCTGAGGCTAGGGAAGATGGTAATGGTCAGCTTTGGATGCAAAGACGTCGCTCTGTTGTGTGGGCGAACCCGATGCGTTTTACTCCTTAGGAGGAGTCTTGAAGAGAGCACAGTGGCTTTGCGCCGTGCAACAGTCAAGATGAGTCAGACCAGCCTGAGGTCTATCCGTCTCACTGGTCAGCACTAGAAGAACAAGGGAAGACAGAACACAATCAAAGTCCACTGACAAGGATCTACGACAGACAATGGTCAGTATGAGAGAGAGAGCCAGGTCCCAGAGAGCTTCCCAGAGGAGCAGATCGACAGCACAGATGAAACACACAACCAATTTAACTAAACAGGGACCTAAACTCAAACTGATCAACACAAAAGGGGAGACAGCTGAGCTGAGTGAACGGGCATCTAGCAACGCAATCAAATGCTGAGCAACGGAGGCTCATTCTGTTCAGGTGCGTTGCTAAGTACCGCGCCACACTAGATAAATAATGGATAAAGTGAAAGGCTAATACTAGTGAATATTAATAATAAGTTCTACACTTAAAACACAGGATAACATTTTACTCAAACTGATTAGACAAGTAGAACTTTAATATCAAAAGGTCTTTACCATATATGTCCCTGTAGAGTCATTGTTTCCTGTTTAGCTCCTAAATTCCAGTGGAAACCTAAAACAAAACATAATAATTCATAATAAAAAGAGACATATATGTTTCACCACTTGTCCATGGTTTCATAACTGCTCCCATTGAACCCAGTACACTGGTCCCTATAGGCCTATACCTATCAGGTGCTATTGTAGAGACAGGTTACAATGACAGCATATCTGCAGAAAAACTTAATCACTCTTGGCCCACTGTAATTGTTCAGTAAGTTTGGAATATACTCTATGGTTAAAACTCCAGAAGTTCACTATGGACTGGAATTTACAGTGTCAGTAATTGCAGTTAATTTCTCTTATAAAGGAATATGGGTATGGGAAACCATTCCAAGACCAACATAAAAGTTTCTTCCCAGCTCTTAAGTGCTATTCATATGGCTTCTTGGGCTAATTCCAGTAGCTAAGGGGGACAGACATGTAATATCTATCTGCCCATGAATCAATACGTATGCTTCCTAGCCAATATTAGAAACACCTACCTTACATATTCGTTTACTGGTCTCTGAGCCTGGTCAACCTTTAAGGTGTACAATTACAATATCTGTTGATAGCTACCCTTTACCACATTCACTGTAGGTCAGTTTCTGACCACAGGACCATGACTGAACAGGCATTCTGAGGGTGGGCTGTTTTCACTTAGCATGGTGCTGATAGGGTGTATCAGCCAGAGCATCATCACTGGAATGCCTGCTCACTGTGTCATGTCACATAGTTCTCTTTTGGGGTTGGTCTTCAGGTACAACAGAAGGTGATGTCTGACTATATGATGATGACTGTATATATATATCCATCCATTTTCTACCCCTTTATCCTGCACTCGGGGTCGGGACTGGAGCCTATCCCAGTTGCTACGGGCGAAGGCACAGGGCCACATACAGAGACAGACAACCATTCACGCTCACATTCACACCTAGGGGCAATTTAGTGTGTTCAATTGGCCTATCCCTAATGTACGCATGTTTTTGGCTGTGGGAGGAAACCGGAGTTCCCGGAGGAAACCCATGTGGTCACGGGGAGAACATGCAAACTCCACACAGAAAGACACAGTGTGAACAATGTGAAATTCTTTCTCTGCATTTAACCCATTTACCAAGTGAAGAGGTGGGTTTGGATTCAAGCAGTGGATTCAAACCCACAGCCTTATCCCTAAACACTAGGCCGCACCGGGTTTAGGCAAGTGGGCTGCATATGCAGGTGATCCATGGTGGCTGAATTGGTCTAATGGACAAGAGATGCCTTTGATGGTTGATCAAGCTGTCTGGGTGGGCAGTGGTTTCCCTCTGAGAACACAGAAAGACTGCCAGGTTGGCATCCAGCTCAGAAAAGATAAAAAAGTTTTAGTTTAGATAAAAAGCGCCTAGCACAGAAAGACAAAGGTGCCCCTACTTCACCAACAACAAACATTGCATGAGAGTGGTGGGTCAACAGCACCAGCATCCCAGTAATGTCCATGAGCTCTCAAATCTGTACATTTTATCTGACAATTCCTGCTGTAGGCTTGACTAATCAAGCAGGGTTTCAGGCCAGACTTGAAACTGGAAATGTCTGTGAATTTTGAACATTAACAAGAAGATTACAAATCCAGAAGAGTTTCCTTATGCTGCAGTTTTCTTAATTCTGGGAAAAGCAGCACCTTGTGATATAAGTAAGCATTTCTGTTCCTGGAACACATGTTCATATCAAAGTCATAGCATTCATCTTTAACACAAAATGGATTTACATTTTTTTAAGACAAAACATTTTTAATATTGTAATCAACAAGCCCTTAAATATGTTAGGAGTCTATAAGAACGCTGCTGGGGTCCCACACACATGCACCACAAGTTATCTTTCACACACCATATGGACAGAAGTATTGGGATGCATGACCATTGCACCAGTAAGGACTATAATGACATATCATTCAAATACATAGACTTTAATATGGAGCTGGTCCCCCTTTGCAACTATAACAGCTTCCACTCTTCTTGGAAGACTTTCCACATTTTTGTCCTCATTCATTCTGTAGAGCATTTGTGAAGTCAGGCACTGATGTCGGAGGAGAAGGCCTGGCTCGCAATCTCCGTTCCAGTTCATTCCAAAGGTGTTGGATGGGGTTGAGTTTTTCCACACTGAACTCATCCAATCATGCTGACCTTGCTTTGTGCACTGGGGCACAGTCATGCTGGAATAGAAAAGGGCCTTCCCCATCCGGAGTTGTCCAAAATGTCTTTGTATGCAAAAGCATTACAAGTGCCCTTTGCTGGAAGAAAGGGGCCATCTGAATTCAATAATTAAAAGGTGCGTCCCAATACTTTTGTCCATACAGGGTATATGTTTTTTATGGGGTCTGTTTAAAAGAATTGGTCACTGAAACAAAATCAATTGAACATTTTTGGTAAAAAAAAAAAAAAAAAATAGGCAATTGCCCAAGTGCCTTCCAATGTATGTGAATTTGGTGGTTCTTAACCGTGCAATACAGAAATTTGAAAGCTGTCCAGACCACTGCCTTCACCTCTTCGGTCTTCATTTCACCTGTTCTTCAACTAAACCACTTCTATGTATTCGCTTTCTCCTTGGCTAAGCTTTTAGTGATACTTTTTGCCTTTTAACCGTGGGACGTGAATAGGATAAAAGAGTAACATTGCCATTGTAACAGTCCATGGACGTCACTGGAAAAGAGCGAAGAGGTACTATCTTCGGGCTGCAAAATGTGAACGTTGCATATCTGAGTTCCTTTCTCGAATACCTCTCTGTTTCTCCCCTGGAGAGAAACTCATAGAGCCAGCATATTTCCTCTTGATTACTGTATACATAATTTCTCCAGCCTGACACCCTCTCCACTCAGAAGGAGAAATTAGCGCTCGCGCACACACGCTCATAAAATTTAAGCTGCTTATGCGCGCCTGTTGATCTATGATGGTGATCAGCCTGAAGGAGAAATAAACATACTGTCCGTTGGAGACAACATAGGCCTGCCTTTCAACTTGGTGGTTGGCTTTATGGCCTGAATGGCTGTTTCAGGCTTGTGTTAATTATTTTCAGTAGGTAGTGGCATTTCTCAGCCGCATGGTGGGTGGGTTGTGTCCACACTGACAAGTTCTTTAAACAAGTGATTCCTGTTTTTTTGCTGAAAAAAAATACATTGCTATTGGTATAATGTATGCTCCAAGCTCAGGGAAAAAAGACACTTGCAATTTATAAGGCTCATGAAAAAAATGCATGCTCTGTCAGGAATATTAAACAAGTGGATACTGAAAAAAATATCAGTCATCTTAAAGGTGAAGCAGTGGCAGAAAAATATCAATAGCATGACAAGCTGAAGATTTCAAAAGATCACATTTCACTCTTTTGTATACTAGGGCATTAGCAGAAAAGTCAACTAGTCGACTTCAGAGGCACAAGTCGACGCCCTCAGAGAGAAGTCGACTAGTCGTGTTTAGGCTGCTGTGACGCTGCTGTGAAAGAACCGCGGAGAACCGTGTTCCTAGCCTAGCTTGCTATTTACCTCTGTTTTAAACTCTAAATATAATTGCTAGTGACTTATTTTAATGTTCTAGACTATCCCGCACGTA
>JBBIGA010103291.1:0-10881 GCA_037576975.1 Alestes dentex | reverse complement strand
ATATAAAATTCCCAAAGGATGATATATATTCTGTTACAGTTAGAAATATGTTGCAACAAAAGTTTAAAAAAAAATCAGTAATGATATTTCAAAAGCTAATACACTTCCTTCTTCAACCTGAATATGTAGTATGCAATGTCTTGGGTTGTATTTCTAGAAAGAATGACACACGTATCCAGATACTAACCTGTGTTATGGATCTCCTCTGTGATGTAGATGCCTTCTCTGTAGGTCAGTCCTCCGTTTACTGGAGTTCCAGTTGCAGGGGCCAGAGCTGGATCGAATGCATCAATGTCAAAACTCAGGTGGATGGGACGTTGTTTCCTGTGAGAGGTAATTAAAGAGAAATGTGTACCATCACTGATTCTTATAAGGAAAATTCAAATAAGCTCCATAACCCAAGCCAGCGAAGACCTTGGCTAGAGAGCTGTCATAGACAGCTTTACGGGTTTTAGTCTAATTAGTAAAATGGATTGGTTTTGTTTCATTTGGTAATTAAAAGTCCTGTTTTGCAGTCATAGTTGGTTGCTTATGGAATGGTTACCTTGCCAGGAGATGATCCAGTGTAACTTCCATAACTCTCTGAATACCCAGTCTGTCAATGTCTCTCATGGAGAAGTATTGTATTCCCAGGGTTTTCAGAATGACACTGAAAGAGAAAAGGAAAGAGATGCCATCATCTGTTGGATCTTCGTGAACACAATGAAAATTACTGTACCTAACAGGCTTAAAACAACAGAAGTAACATCAAAAGGATAAAGAAGTGTCCCATTTTTCCCCACTGAGCGCGAGCATTGCCTACTTACTGCTCGCCTGGGTCCACATCTCTCAAGCCGATGTAGACCAGATCTTTTGCGTTGAGAAAAGGCTTCATCCAGGAGAAACCAGGAACATCTGGCATCTACAGCCAAAACAACAAAAAAGCTGATGACGGCAAAACATATAAAGTGTTTTTACTTTCCCCACATATAGATCAGCATGTTTGGTGCCTAAAGCTTGCTGCTTTTGAGTTGAACAGGAGCTATCAGGCGAATGTAGTTGAGTAATGGTAGCCGAAATTTGCATTGTACATTATCTATTATTATACATAATGTCTAGAAACATACGCAGGTCAATTTGAGCAGAGCATGGTTCGTAGGGTTTCAATTAATTGTTAACTTGTCTAAAAATAAAGAACAAAACTTTTCAAATACATTTGGAGTAAAGGAAAACTGTACATTTTTTAAAACCAAGAATGAACCTTTTAAATTTCCTTATGTTTATAGTAGACTGAAAGGTCCCATTTAAGACAGTCTGGTCAACAAAACAAACAAAAGACACTGGCCGATCTAAAACATCTCATACAGTACAGAGTCTAAAGGCTTGATATAGAAAACGAAGCCAGGCTTGTGTTGTTCAAATGTTCAACCAAGTAATGCCAAGAGTGTCTGAATGCCGAGACGAAATGCATGACAGTGGTTATGTAACATCAGGCCTAATCATAGATTGAAGGTATAGATATGCAACTGGCTCACCTTGTCTTGCAACTCTTTAAGCATGAATGCCACAGACTGGCCATGAAGGTTTCCAGAAGGGGAGGTCAATGGGGTGTTGATGTCAGCATGGGCATCAACCCAGATCAGACAAAGGTCTGGACACTGCTGGGCGTGCCCTTCCACTGAGCCAATAGCCAAGCTGCAAGGGTGAAACCAGCACATCAGCTATCGGCTCCATTCCTGCAATACCTTTGTTATGTAATTGTTCTTTTGCACTGCAAGTTTGGATTAGCCCAACAAAAGACAACTTCATGGTATCCTTTTCACGTCAGTACACTTCAGAGAATCTATTCATGCAGTCATACAGTTTCAGGTAGCAATTTAAACCAGAATTAGAACTGGAAAAACAGTGCCAAACAGCCACAGCCACAGCTAAAACTAATTAAATGTAAAACCTATGGAGGTAATTAATGGTCAAGGATATACCTGTGGTCTCCTCCAAGCATGACTGAGGTGTGTCCCGCTCCCACGGCCCTGCTTACGGCCCCAGACACTAGCTGAGAGGCCCGTCCAACTGTGCGTGGGAAGGAAATATGCATGAAGTGGTCATCTTTCTCCAGGTGCTGGAAGCTCAGGTCTCCGAAATCATGAACAGGGTATTCTGGAGAAGCAAATAAAGTAACTTTATGGAGCGAGTGCTGTGATCAAGTATTGGCCCTGCAAAAAAAAAAAGCAACAAAAAACATCCTGTAGATCCGGTCCTGTGTAGCTTATCACCGGAGACCTTGAGCTATTTAAAAATAAACACCCTCCCTCTCCATGCCACCCAGCTCTGACCAAGCACACACACCCCCACCACTCCTACTGGGTGGGAAGCAAAGCAAAGGCAGGTGTTATTACATCTTATGTTTGGGGGGGATGTCTGACAGAGCAGTTTATACCTGCCCCAATTTCCACAGTTCAGGTTTCTCAGAGGCCCCAGACACCCAGTCTGCTTATCACTGTGGAACAAATGCCCAAGGAAACTGGGTTACTGTGGGTAAGACCCCCATAGGGTGGAAAAGGAATGTGGTAAACAAATTGAGGGACCGTATGTGTGAGAGGTGTGGTGGGGTCAAGGGTGTCTAAGTGGCTGTGGCTGTGCTGGATGGACCTCACCGAGTTGTAGTATTGGAGTGGGGCCCACATGCCTGCTAAGTACTAATGCAACAAGACTTGTCCTTGGATCTGTTTCTGGGTGGTGGGACACGTCTGGCACGTTGAACGGCATTCAACAGGACTTCATCCAACATGTTCCCCTCAAAGCACCTTTTACTCAAAGATGGGCGGGGGTGGGCGGTACAGGTGGGCTTGCTGGTTTTGTGTTACTGGTCTGATCTTAGTCCAGAGGTGCCCCCTCAAACTTACAGTTGCATCAAGACAGGAATAGACTGAAACGTCATTGCCCTTTTTAAGCCATCAAACTGAGTGGGCGGCAAATGCAGACCACACATGTTTAAGAATCAGCACCTTAGGCCCCTAATGGGAGGGGATAAGGGGAGATGTTTTTATTTTGCTTAGTATACATTGCTATATTACATATGCAAAAGTTTGGGCACCGCTAGTCAAATAACATGTTTTGTTATCTTCCTAAGAATAAGAATCCATCCTCTACAGAAAGCTAGTTCTCACAATTACTGTTGCTCTGCTGAATTTAATACCATGAAAAGAAAAAGGATTTTATCACTAACATTTGCAGGTGAAAACGTGTACTTTTATTCACTCTGAACCAACAAAACATGTAATTTGACTGTGGATGTTTTTGCACATGACCATTCACTGTGTTCGTCTCCACTTTTTTCACCGGCTTGTCCAGCCGTCTTGCGTTTCTGTCTGTCAGGCTGCACCCCCAACATATTATATAATATATTAAAACCCCGCTGGTGAGACAGGCCTGTACTGTTTTTCTACCAAATATGTTGGTTCACAAACATACAATTAATTACTAAACTATCCACAAATGTCTGAGATTTAACTGAATAAGTTGGACTATTTATTCTTCATGTTGCAGCCATATGCAAGGTCACTGTTACAGAGACCAGTATTGTGATATCATTAAGGTGTTGTGCAGTTGGTTGCAGCGTAAACATCAGAAAGGAAATGACAGCCGATGTTACACAGCTTCTGGGAACACAGGACTTAATGCATCATCTGACTTTGCAAGGACAGAATTGCATTCATCCTGTATGGGGACACTTTAGGGAGCTACCTCATTACAGCAACATATTTCCGACTGCAGTGTTCCAACAAGTCTAAATACTGCAACCACAGTGACGTGAATTAAGACGTCAACATCACGAACTGTATGAAATTACATGTGATTTGGATAATTGAAGCCTTCTGCAAGGACACTGCTATCATCCTGATCATATTTGGTCAAAGTGGTTTAAAGCCTCCTCATAGGCTTGTGAGCTCTCCTGCAACAAGACTCTTCCTTGCATCAGTTTCTTCATGGTGCTCCAAGCCTGGCACGTTGCAGGTTCCCTTTAAAGTGTCTTCTACTTAAAGATTTCAGTTCAAGAAATCACATGGAAATTGGGATCAGTTCATATTCATATCCAAATGCAAAATTTAGCATGATAAGAAAAATGCAACTGGAACTGTTCTGATCAGCGTGAAAATTTTGTATAGTTATACTTTGAATAAACATCAACTAACGTCTATTATTTTCCCATCGGATTCTTCCTTTTTAAGATGTAATTTTGGAAAATAAGAAACACAAACTGTGTTGTACACATGTGAACATTCAAAGTTGACATAAAATGCACAGACATCCTAAGTAGCCAAAGACATATTTTAGCATTTAGTTAGCCATATGCTTTGGAACATGTGAACTGAAGGAAATTTAATGTGGCCTACACGGACATGGACATTAATGTCTTACTAGGCCTAGACTAGGCTATCCATCTGTGTTAAGTATTAAACAGGGTATCGGACGGATACCAAAACTATGTCACATTCACATTCAATGGAAAAAAAGACCTTGGTCTTAAGATAGCCTGTACTATCCTATTACATGGTGAACATGAGGTTGCATAACATCCCGGCACACTATGCAATGTTTATCCCTTTAACAGCTGACATCCACAGTGACTTGCACATTCCAGGCATGAAGCAGGAAAATGCTACAGTTTCATTTACATCCATGCCATTTGGTAGATTACAGTTACAGTGCCACTACAAACACTACCCAGCATTTTAAAAGAGCCACTTTCATTTATAAACTATTTTGAGGGACTTGGACTGGACATTTATGACTAAAATTATCTTCTACAAGTTGGTCAGCATCATCTGACATATGCAGTTCTAACTTCAGCCCTTCCTGCTAATTCAAGACCACAGATATTTCTGATGACATTAACGCCCACTCTTAGCCCCCCAATGCTAGAGCACTGACCAAAGCTAATCTTAAATACATAAGTCTTCATACTAGTAAACACTAAATATCCTAAAAGGTTAATAGTAAAAGCACTTAAGAATGCTGTGTAGTCCAAAATTAGGCTCAGTCTCTGTCCAACACTTAAAGATTAACTAAAAATCTGACAATAATGTGTATGAGAGCTAGGATAATCCTAAAATGAACACTGAATAAAGGCAAGATAAGCACTGAAGCCAAAATTACTAGTAAAAATGGCAAAAAAAAACCTAGATTTTTCATTTAAGGAAGGTTTAAACTAACATGTTTACAGTGGAAAAAAATTACCCAGAGGTTACAGTGAAAATAAAGCTCTTAAAACAGAGCCTGTCAGATCCAGATTCATTACTTTTTTTTTTTATGTTGCTGTAAAGTTACGTAAGCCGAGCACAGGCAGTGGCGCGTGTGAGAGCAGGGAGGGCTGTGACGCAGCCACAGGCGCGTGTCCATCTCCTTAGTGCACCCGGCCATTAGAATGCCCGCGCGGGTTCTAATCGAACGACTTTAATTTGACGAACGTTTTTAAACGAACTTCATTAACGGTTGTTAGTTCTAGAAAGAAAATGTGAGAGAAATTGACCAATCGGAGCCCTTTTCTCTCCTCCACGTGACCCTCAAAGCACTGGATGGTGTAACCGGTGCTCGGGCTTCCATCACTCGGCTCCAGAAGAAAATAAAAAAAAAATGTTTTAAAAAACAAGGCAGTGGGGAGAAAATACTCACCAAGATTAGTCAGTCTTTCCATCAGACCTGCCGCCCTGATGACTTTGGGTCCGTGTTCCACTCCTCTTCTTTTCTGAAGCAAAAAAATATATATAGAAATGTAAAGTGGCATTTGGCAGACACCCTTATCCAGGGCAACATACAACCATTAGTTACAGGGAGCAACTTAGGGTTAAGTGTCTTGCTCAAGGACACGATGGTAAAAAGTGGGGTTTGAACTTGCAACTTTGTGGTCATCGGATTCACAACCGTTACGACCGTCTTTACCGTCTTTAGCCAAATGCTATCGAGCTGAATGTGAACTCACCTGTCCTTTGGAGAACGGAGCTCCTAAAATTGCCACAGAATGTGCTCGGCTTGGCTGACTGAGGCTCAAGGTGGCCCGGAGGAAGCAGGAGAGAGGCCCTCTAAGCGCCATGGTGTTAATTTGAACTTGTAAAATGTAATTTAAAAAAAAGAGTTAAACAGAAAATCGGTGTAGGAGCGAGTTGAGCCTCTGCGTGGTCCCACACACACTTTGTTCCTCTGCTCTGAGACTGATGCTGTAGACTGGGCGGGGGAAAGACGACTCTAGAGCTTTCCGCTACTGCATATTCATGAGCCCCAAAACGAGCAGCGTCTCTCTGAGAGGTTCAGTCTCCCTCTGAGTCAGCAGCGCGTTTTATACACTCAGACAGAGCCGCGCGACACTCGGACTGACACACCTTTACTCCAGCCAATCAGAGGCGCCGCACGGTGGGTTTGCTTGGAGGGGCGCGACCGGGGGCGTGACAGAAAGGCTAGGAAATTTCCGTTACCGCAGGGGAGAAATCACACGGCCGTTTAACACACACACACACACACACACACTCAACTCGCAGAGAAACACACACATAGACACACAACTCACAGATCTCACTCACAAACATTCAACTCACAGAGAAAACACACACCCCACAGAACACACATACAGACCTTGGAGAGAACACTCACACAAATACATCACAGAGAAAACACACACACATACAACTCAGAGAAACACACACACAACTCACAGAGCTTACTCACACACACATAGAGCTCGTTCACACACACAACTTACAGAGCTCGCTCACACACACACAACTCAAAGAGAAAACACACACAATTTATAGAGCTTACTCACACACATAGAGCTTGTTCACACACACAACTTACAGAGCTTGCTCACACACACACAGCTCACAGAGAAAACACACACAACTCAAAGAGAAAACACACAAATCACAGAGCTCGCTCAAATCCAACTCAGAGAAAACACACACAACTCACAGAGAAAACACACACAAATCATAGAGCTTACTCACACACATAGAGCTCGTTCACAACTCACAGAGAAAACACACACAACTCAAAGACAAAACACACACAATTCACAGAGCTCGCTCACATACAACTCAGAGAAAACAAACACAACTCACAGAGAAAACACACAACTCAGAGAAAACACACACACAACTCAGCGAAAACACACTCAACTCACAGAGCTTACTCACACACACGTAGAGCTCGTTCACACACACAACTTACAGAGAAAACACACACAATTCACAGAGCTCGCTCACACACAACTCACTGAGGAAACACACACACAACTTAGAGAAAACACACTCAACTCAAAGAGAAGCACACACAACTCACAGAGCTCGCTCACATACAACTCAGAGAAAACAGACACAACTCACAGAGCTTGCTCGCCCTCACACACACAACTCAGATAAAACACACACACAACTCACAGAGCTCGCTCACATACAACTCAGAGAAAACACACACACAACTCACAGAGCTCTCTCTCTCTCACACACAAACACACACACAGTTTGCTCACACACAACTCACAGAGAATGTACACACAGATACACAACTTACAGAGCCAGCTCTCACAAAACTCACAGAGAACACACACACACACACACACACACACACACAACTCACAGAGCCAGCTCTCACAAAACTCACAGAGAACACACACACACACACACACACACACACACACACAACTCTCAGAGCTTGCTCACACATGCACACACACACACGGGGTAAACAGAAACGTAACACCATTTCCAACGTCTGTCTGTCTATAAATAATAATAAATCTTTCATCCATCTCCATGGATAGAAAATACCACATTAATATAGAGTCTTGCCGAGACACATTCTCTAAAACACACGGATAAACATGAACAGCTCTAAACTTTCAGGGAGCAGAAAAGAGTAGACAGGCTGTGGTTACTTTCTCTTTTATTTGTTGATTTTCGTATTTATGCAATGTATATTCATTAAAATAATATTCTACTCACATTTTAATTGTGTTTTCTCATGGTGGATTCTAAACTTCGCACCAGATTAACAGAACAAATTAGTTTTAGAAGGAAAAGATAGACTAATAGATCACTTTTGGCAAAGATGTCAAAAGTAAAGGTGAAACGCAACAACTATAATAGTACATTTACTTGAGCACTTAAATTTTGCAACTATAAAAAACATTTCTATTTTAGTATGAAGGTGATCGTGTTCTCCGCAACCTGGTCACTTGCCGTGAAGGGAAAATCTTACATTCCTGTTTTTTAAAGGGTTTGATCTAAAAAGCTGTCAATGTTTCTAAATAAACAATGTTTATATACCCCATTTGCATATATTTTCCCAGGCCACACATAAAAAATATAAAAAGCTGTTAAACACCCTGTTTTGATTTCATTGTTTCTGTGAGGTCATGAAAACTGACATGTTTACATATATTCAGCCTACAGAGGTGTAGACACAGCCTTTCATGATTAACTGAGGACTTTTTCAGCATGAAATGCTTTTTTTTTTTTTCACTTTACAAAGCAGCCATCCAAAACAGAGGCTATTTACATCTGTGTCCCAAAGGCACAGTGACACAACAGCCTGTCTGAGGATAAAAAGAGGAAAATAGGCGAGCAAAACGGAATGCAATGGATTTTGGCATATAAACAGATTAAATATTATATATATAATATTATGGATCTCAGAGAAAACAGAGTAGGAGATGGGACCTTTAAATCTTAGAGGTGTTTCTTCAATAGTATGTGTGGAGTTGAAAACTTCGAAGCTTGTCCTTTGGCGCCAACATGTGGTTCTACTGCAACAGAGAACCTAAACTGATACTTTGGGGAAAAAACACTTTCCCTTTGACAATGGAGCTAACAAGCTCATGCAGCTAAAAACCTAACAAGCCCACCTGCATCCTGCTATCTGCATTTATAAATGATCTGATTCTCACCCCATGCCCTGTGGTATTCAGTAATCTCAAATAGATTTGCTTATGTGGTTAATTACACTAAAACACAAGTACTTTGTTACTTCTCCACTTGGTTTTTAACACAACGCACTATTTTATTTATTTTTTTAATGTTAAATTCAGCAAGTAAGTGGTAATTGTGACTTAGAATTTGTGGAAGTTGTTAATTTTAGTATGTTGTATGCAGATGTTGTATTATCTTACGTTAAAAATCACGAAAACTTTGACTGGGCACACCCAAATTAAGAGCCCCATGAGTAATGTAGCGGTAAATAAACAATGGTTTTATCTGCCTCACACTTTTCGGTCCTGTTTCATAACCTCTGACCATGTCTTGCTTGGGATTGTGACCTCTTGTTGACTGTGTCTGTTTAACCCATTCACCTGAATGAAGCAGCGGGCATCCAGAAATGCAGTGCCCAGGGACCAGTATGGGGACGGTACCTTGCTCAGTGGTGCCACTGGCAGTCCTGAGGTTCAAACCCACACCCTTCTGATTGCAGGGGCAACTCCCTAACCACAAGGCCTCCATCTGCCCCTGTGTGTGAACAGTATGTGTAATGTTCTGGAGAGCTTTGACACTTGTGGCTCCTTCATAAGCTCCCAGGTCGTGAGAGGCTGCTGGTGAAGGTGGACTTTAAGTCCCAGGCCGAGCAGAGTGAATGGAGGAAATTGACAAAAAAACAGGGACCTGTAAAGTGAGTTTTGACCTAATTCACACTAGAAATACTGACCGGGTCTGTTTTCACAAACTACAATCAGTTGTTGTGACAAATACCACCCTAAATTTGGTGCCGTCTGATCTGAAATCAGTCTTCCTTTGGTGTTGTCTGAAATGGATGTAGCACTGAGGTTTTGTTCATTTTAGAGCTTTCAAATTCTTTTAGAAAAAAAAAACAGTCTAAAAGTATGAGCTTCCTTCTTTAATCTTTATATCTGGTGCCCCCTTCTGGAGGATGTGCAGTGGTGCAGCTGGCTTTGGTCAATCATGCATTGACCTCAGAGTGTGGAGGTGTGCAGTAATCACTAATACATGCACTTGGTTTTTGGAACTGTATGACTCATTGTTTTCTAGAACCATGGACAAAAGTAGGTCACATAGATAAGAAATGGTAGCCTCCGTGACATCTGACTTTGTCCAGTTTTGGTTTTAAGGAAATGTGTGATGGTTTACGCATGCAGGTAGCACCATGCTAACTGGTGTGGTATTTGATCCATTACTGGTTTGATCTCAGTGTAAAACTAAGGAAGCAAACCTGTACTGGTTGATTGACAGCATTTTCTGTCGTTAAAGTATCATTTTCAGGTCTTTGGAACGAATCAGAAGCAGATCCAGGTGTGCATGTGGCAGAGATGTTCACAAGTAATTTTTCCCAAGTCCAAGTCAAGTCTCAAGTCTTTAGCTGTGTCCGAAATGTGCACTTGTTCACTCGTTCATTACATAGTGCCCTACATAGTGGACGAATGCTTTTCAGATACAGCCTTTGACAGGCAATGTTTACAAACAGCGACTCTAAATGTGGGATTTTGAACTGTAAATGTTGAGCTCTAGATGTTTAGAAGATATGCTAATTGGCCACACTCCACGATTACAATTGGCTGTTACTTAGCAGGGGGCGGGACTGCGTGCTGTGATCTCCCCTGACCAACATGGAGGATATGCCTTAAATGGTCTTAAATCTAAATGTTAAATATGAAAAATATGTCTCATACTCTAAACGTGATACTTCACAGATAGATAGAGCTCGGTGACATCTTTCCGACGACCCCTTGAAAACCGGACCCCTCGTAAAAACTCCGGGTTATGGTAAACGAGGGGTCGTTGGAAACAGCGCGAGATATAAATAAATAATTCCATGAAATGAACATTGTTTATGACTCACGAGTCACAGCACCCAAGTCCGAGTCAAGTCTCAAGTCATTGAGGGCAAGTCTAAAGTCAAGTC
>JBBIGA010103280.1:0-10881 GCA_037576975.1 Alestes dentex | reverse complement strand
CTAACCTATGCAGCCTGAGCCGGAAAGAGAATTGATTAGTTCATCTCTCGAGTCTTTTCGACTCGGGGCTGTCACGTGATGAACGAACGACTCAAACCCGAAGACTCGAAACAGGTGTATCAATAATTCCAATACAGAAACTATAGGATGTATCGCAAATGCGCATGCGCGACTGAACGAATCACTTGTACGAGACGACTCGTTCTTCCGGAGTCACGTTAAAGATTCGTTCAAAATGAACGAATCGTTCAAGAACGACCCATCACTAGTTAGAAACTGAAACTGTGCCAGGAGGGACACCGGCCACTCCACTCACAGGAGAAACCGAAAACAAACCTCAAACAAAACAGCGCTCGGCCTGGCAAAAACGCCAGGCTCGGTTCGGAGAGAGGAGATGAAGGGACAGGAGTGTGGTGCAAGTGAAAATGTGCCATGTGCCGAGTGCCTGAGGGGAAAGCTCGAGATGAGCGGTAAAACTCTTGAGATTGTGAAAACTTGTGCAATACCGAGAATTTACCGGCTCAAGTCAGTGCTTGTGAAAACCAAAGACCCAGCAATGAGGCCGCCCTCGCGTGCAGCCCATGCCGGCTGATTGCGGGAGGGTGGCCCCATTCCTCTTCCACCCGACCCGGCAGTGGCAGTGCTACGTCTCCCTTACAGCCAGAACCCGGTGTACTAGTAAAATCGGGTTTCAGTAAATGTAAAGGGTGTAAATCAGTCTAACACGGGTGTTTGTTCTCCTACACTCTCGCCGTTCGCTGCTCTTTCACTCGGCCGCTCTCCGGAGCCCCGCCCTCTGCGGGTTTCCCCCTCCCACTTGTGGGCGGAGTCTATTCTGAAAGTTCTCACGGGTTCAAAGATCTTGTGTATTTCTGTTTGTTTCTAAGACCTAAAATACAAGAAATTTGTTGTACATTTTTGTTCTTTGTGGTCATTTACGTGTGACACCATTTTAAAATTCCAGTAGTGGTTATTATTATTACCTGTTTTTAAATGACTATAACTTCCACGTGACCATCTGACACCTTGAGCACCAACTCCCAACTTCTATTTAAGGAGTTGTTTTTTTTGCCATTTGACAATTTACCATTTGTTGCGCCACCAGCATGGATCTGTGCCGCTTGTTTAATAACACCATTGACCTTTCTGGACTGCTTTTGCATAACCCACAGAACAAGGCAGCCAATCATAATAGCGTTTTTTTTTTTACATTTTATCACTGGAGGAAAACCATTGCTACTTTTTTTTTTTGAACAGACAAACAGCAATTTACATTGCATCAAAAGTTCAGGAGTAATATAAATTGTCCAAAGTTTCTTAAATTAAAGTCCTAGCCCTGGTCTTGTAAAAACTGTGACTGTTGTTTGGTACAGGCCATCCCTCAGACCATTGTACAATCATGTATCGCTGTCTACCTCTATTCTGCATTTTTGCACATGTAACTCTCCACTGCTTGAATACAGCATCTGTCGTAATACTGTACTCATACAAACTAGTACTGTAGCTGGCGACTGCACAGATTGTGGTCTTGTCCTGTTGTTTTGTTGTTCTTGGGTTTTTCTTGCACTCTTTTTTTATTTGCATTCTATGTGTTTCATCCTGTCTGCACTTGTAGTCTTGTGGTGTTTCTGTTCTTGTGTTGCACCATGGTCCTGGAGGAACGTTGTTTCGTTTCACAGTGTACTGTGTATATGGCTGAAATGACAATAAACCTACTTGACTTGAAATTATGGGTATATAAGCACAATGGATCTGAATGAAATGATGTGAAACTGTACTCTTTTGCAGCTAAACCACAGCCTTCTCCTTCATCTCACCATCGAAGCTGCCGTGCAGGTCTCCGTGCTCCAGTAGCCGTAAGTAGGTGTCCAGAGCGGGCCTGAAGACGAAGACGCCAGAATTGAAGCAGTCCGGCCAGCCAGGATCTGGAGCCGCTGACAACTCCTCTCGCTCAAAAAGCTCATCTACATTACACAACACCTGGGGGAACACACACAAGAGCACATGAGGTATCAGCCCTTCATTTCCGTAACAAAGAACTACACAATATGAACAAAAGTATAGGGACGCCCGACCATTACACCGGCAGGGACTTTAATGACATTCCATAGACTTTACATAGTACATAGTACATAGACTTTAATATGGAGACGGTCCTCCTGTGCAGGTATAACAGCTTCCACTCTTCTTAGAAAGTTTCCGCAAGATTTTGAAGTGTCTGAGGGAATTTGTGCTCATTCATTCTGTAGAGCATTTATGAGGTCAGACACTGAGGTTGGACGAGAAGTCCTGGCTCACAATCTCCATTCCAGTTCATCCCAAAGGTGCTGGATGGGGTTGAGGTCAGGACTCTGTGTGGGTCAGTCAAGTTCTTCCACACTGAACTCACCAGCCACGTCTTTATGGAGCTCGCTTTGTCCACTGGGACACAGTCATGCTGGGATAGAAAAGGTTCTTCCCCAAACTGTGTCCACAAAGTTGGAAGCATGGCGTATTGTAACGGGATGGACGGCTCCTCCAAGTGTGTTACGCTGCCCAGTAACTCTGCATTTGCGGCAGTTCAAAAAAAGCTGCCTTCAGGTGATAGAAAAAAAAAAAGTTTTTGCCTTTACCCCCCCTACCTTGGTTCATCTTGGTGATTGGGGCAGTCCTGGCCAGTGGGTGGAACTGGACACTACTACACTGGGGAGACCATTAGGGGAAAAAAATCACAAAAAAGTACTTTTTTTTCACTTAAATAGAACATGTAACTTGACAAGGGGCACCCAAACGTTTGCATACAGCTGTATATACACTATATGAGCAAGAGTTTTGGGACACACGTGTTTGAGCTTGGCCTCTTACTTCCAGTGAAGGACAGCTGTAGTGCTTCTGCAGACCAAGACATTATGGACAACGCCAGGCTTCCTGTGGACAGTTTGGGGAAGAACCTTTTCTATTCCAGCATGACTGTGTTCTAGTGCACAAATCAAGCTCCATAAAGACATGGCTGGAGGAGTTCAGTGTGGAAGAACTTGACTGGTCCACACAGAGTCGTGACATTAACCCCATCCAACATGTTTTGGATGAACTGGAACGGAGATTGTGAGCCAGGCCTTCTCGTCCAACATCTGTGTCTGACCTCATAAATGTCCTCTACAGAATGAATGGACACAAATTACAAGCTGTTATAGCTGCTGCAAAGGGGGAACCAACTCCATATTGTGTGTTTTGAGTCCATCTGCATTCTGTTCTTTTCTAGGTACATGCACATTGTTGTTGATTGTAACTGTCCAGAGAGAAAAAAATATACATTTCTTTGGTATAATAGGAAGTTTTCAGGCGTAATGGTCAATACTTTTATCCATATGGTGTACACTCAGCTTGCAGTTCATGGGATTTTTCAGAATGGCTGGAATACAGCAATGATAGCATGAGTGCTGGCCACATTCTACTTAACAATACTTACAAGGTTTAATTTTGTCATTAGAACATGTTCATTTAAAATGCTGTCAGAAACTACCAATTAGAACTGATCTTGAATACAAGGCTATGGTTATAACTGCAATATGATATGATTACACAACACAAAAAAAGCTGCAGTTGGGTGTGGACCACTGGACATTGCCTCTTTGTGAAATCTTTCCGAAAACACTGTTCTTTTGAAGCATGTTTGGTTGACCATGGCCTTTAAACACAAGCATGACCTACTATGTAAAGAGTTTCCAGTGTTTGCTTGGTCAGCACAGAAGCCATGACCCTCTCAGTGACATGCCATGAACATTAATGTTTAGTATTGATTCATAAGTCACAGTACATGTCTTACTCTCTTGCGCAATATGGACAGAAGTTTTGGGTTTCCTAACCGTAGCACCAACAGGGACTTTAACGACATAGCATTCAAATACATAGCATAGTTTCGTGCTCACATTAATGCCAGTGAAAGTTCGGAACTCCTTAGCTATGGAATCAGCAGAGCACTGATGACTTTTATGCACCATGGACCTCAGCAGTCGCTGATCCTGCTCTGTGACTCTTCTGATTCATTTCTGTTGTTCCTAAACGCTTCCATTTGCCAGTAATACCACTTGCAGTTGACCGTGGAATATCCAGCAGGGATGAAATTTCATGAAGCATCTTATTGCGAAGGTAGCATCCTATCACAGCACCACGCTTGAAGTCATTGAACTCTTCAGAACAACCCATTTTGTTTCTAAATGGAGACTGCATGGCTCAGTGTTTGATTTTATACACCTCTGGCAATGAGAATGACTGAATCACCTAAATTCAATCATTAAGAGGTGTGTCCCAATACTTTTGTCCAATCAGTGTATCTTGAACTTTTGCACTTTTGCACTGGATAATGCCCTTTACAACTGTATGATGGTCTGTTGCAGTGGTCAATTTTTCCTGTAAATGCTTTATTGTCAAAACAGAACAGACTCCATCCAGCAGATGCCTTTGAGTTATCAGCAAATTAGGTACACTTTGTTCCTACAGTTTCAGCCATTTAATTGGAAACACCTACTTATACAGAGGTGTAGGTTTATTTCTGATCATATCTGTTGCTGCAAAATGTACCATTCCCCTCTCTATGCTGTCCCTTAATGCAGAAAGACTGCCATATCGCCACCGCTGTCCTTGTATTACGTGAGGGGTGGACCATTTTCAGCCCAGCTGACGTGCCTCTGGCGTGGTATTGTGTATTGTGCTGGTGCCAGCAGTGTGGGGTTTTTACACACAATGCCACTGAAGAATTTACTGCTGAAGTAGGACTATGGTGGGAAACTGACCACTTATAAAGGGCCCAGGGATGAATAACAGCAGCAACAGATGCTACCTGTCTCTAATTGTACACCTTCAAGGGGTACAACTTTTTGTGTACACCAACTGATACACTCATACTAGTGCAATACACACTCCAATCTGAGAATGGTCCATCAGGCACATAATATCTGATTAGTGGGGGTCCGGTGGTGGTTACTACATTGATTCATTGCACTGATACATTGACATATGGAAAGAAAGGTACCTGGGTGGTGCCACTGAATCTCCTGGGATCTGAACCCACAGTCTTCTGATCGCAGGACCTGCCATGCTCAAGAGGACCTTAGTAGTGCAACTAGAAGTCCTGGGATTTGAACCAACAGCCTTCTGACCACAGGGGCAACTCCCTAACCACCAGTGGCGCCGCTAAGGTACTTTGCTCAAGAGTACCTTTGTGGTGCCACTGGTATTCCTGGGATTCAAACGACTGCGGTACTGTATCTGACTGCTCACTCAGCTGGGTGGCCTAGTGGTTAAGGAGTTGTCCCTGCAATCTGAAGGTTGTTAGTTTGAATCCCAACACTGCTAGTGTCATCACTGAGGTTCCCTTGAGTACGGTACCATACCCACACACTGCTCGGATGCCTCTTGTTGGTGGCAGCCCCCTGCTTCACTTGGGTTAAATGCAGAGGAAGAATTTCACACTGTTCTCACTGACTAGGTGCCACTTTACTTTACTCACAAGTGTATCAGCATCCAGAAACACACACTTGTTGTAGTGTGTGAGCGTCCAGCAGTGGATCTTGGTGAAAGTGACTCCCAGGTCTGGACGTCTGAGCCAGGAGAGATGAGCATAGTCCCTGCTGTCCATCACGTCCACCACTATGATCTCATCAAACACATCCTCAAGAGACACACTGAGGACACACACAAGGACACAAGACTGCAACTCTGCATGAGTCATTACGCTTGACTAATATTTTGAGTCTTTCTAGAGCAGTCAGGATCAATCCTGCTTTAAAAAAGGGGTTATTTTATGAACGCATTCATCTTTTTCAATGCTGAGCAAGCGTAGTGTTAGGGCTTGACCTGAAGGCGGACATTTAAGGAAATTAAAGGGCCCAAATCAATAAAACAAAAGAATAGTATGTAAACAACGTTGAAGTTTCAAAACAGGCTGCTCATTCCCCAGTCCATACTCTCCTTATGTGGAAGCTATGCTGCAAAAAACATTTGGCCCATAGTAGTTTAGCCCTGGAAATTAACGCTGATGATAAAAGAAATAGATCATTTTGAATTGCTTTTTGAAGTAGGCAAAATACATCGAAGGGATGAAGAGAGGTTGGAAAATTGTCATGTAAAAATGTTATATTTACAGTGGCTATATTTACAATGATGTATATGATGGCATATAGAGTAAAACCCACATAAGTGGACTTCAGAGAAAAGAAATTAAATACAGGAAAAATGTAGAAAATGGGCCGTGTTACATGTCTAACGTTGTCTAGTAGTGCCTGACTGAAGTTCCACCTCAGATCCAGGACCAGGCCTTACAGGCCCTTTAAAAATGACATCCTTTCCAAAATCAGACTCAAACTAATCAAATTAAAGCCCACTTCTTATTTCTAAAAATTTCATTTGTATGAGATATTTTGATTTGATTTTTTAAAGACCTTCTTACCGGGCCTCCCTGCTGATATTCGGAGAAATCAGTACCACCAGTTTCCGGGTTGTTCCATGCCTTCGTAAACTTTTGCCCAACACAAGACTCCCCCTGCAGTAGGCGTCAGTAGTGGCCAGAGTTACGAAGGCCTGATGAGCCTCTTAGAGAGAAAACGAGACACAGATACACAGATGAATAGAGACAAAGATAAAAAAAAAAAGCACAATAGAAACACCTGCAGTATAAAAAAAAACTAGTGTAGTAGATTAGACAAATGAATGGAAACACCTTATTTAAGTGCGATTTTGTAATTGAATGTAGTCATTAAAGTTCAGAATGGCTTAATATTGCTGTATGGTTGGAGTACTTTCCGTTGTTATGGCTAATCTAAAGTACAAAATTACCGTAAAAAGCCTTTTTTACCTTTTTTAACGTTTTTTTTCCATCAGATTTCTGATCTCTGATATAAATAGGCTAGTTTTAGCGTACTTAGAGCAACATAAATATGTGACCTGTGAGGGCAAAAATGAAGAATGTTTACTTATACAATATTTACTCCTACCACCAGCTAATATTTTTGTCATAAAAAACCCTCAGTGCAATAATATGCAGTAACGTTTTATTCCAAATTATTTCTGGTAAAGATTTCTAGTGGTTTTTTAGTGGTTTCTAGTGGTAATGGCAAAATTATAGATAGTCAGTAGTTTATACAACACTATACCTTATAGTCAATAGTTTATACTACACTACACCTTATAGTCAGTAGTTTATACTACACTATACCTTATAGTCAGTAGTTTATACTACACTACACCTTATAGTCAGTAGTCTATACTACACTATACCTTATAGTCAGTAGTTTATACTACACTACACCTTATAGTCAGTAGTTTATACTACACTATACCTTATAGTCAGTAGTTTATACTACACTACACCTTATAGTCAGTAGTCTATACTACACTACACCTTATAGTCAGTAGTTTATACTACACTATACCTTATAGTCAGTAGTTTATACTACACTACACCTTATAGTCAGTAGTCTATACTACACTACACCTTATAGTCAGTAGTTTATACAACACTACACCTTTTTTAACCTTTTTAAACCTTTGTTAGTTTTTAACTAACATCAGTTCTTGTCATAAGTATCAAATATCTAGTCCTTTGTTTTTTTTTAATCCTTCAAATACCAGTTTGTTTTCACAATGCACTCAGTGCTACTGGAGCCAAAAATGGAACAAGTCTGAAATATGTCACTGATTAACAACAACACTGACTTTTATTTTCATGCACAAACACAAAACCATTATCTGACATCCTTAAGGTCACACCTATGTCAAAATTGTGTCATTCATTTTTTCCATTGGAGTGCAGTAAGCCATCATACTCACTTTGGAAACCAAGAATATCTAAAATTGCTCGCTTGGCCAAAAATGGATAAATGACATCATTTGGTAGAAACAACTAAAAACTACGTTTCTCAAGTGTTGAGTTTAGAATGAAAGCATTTTAACCTAAATTATATGATTTAACAGTGTAAATAACAAGGAATTAAAAAATTTACGTATTCATGGGTTTCAATTGGCCAAAAAAATTTAAAGATCTGAAAAAAAACTCCAGACCCTTGGGAAATTGCATGCCATGTGCGTGAACACAGCTAAAATGGTCAAAAAACAGCGAGTGAACTGGACACAAAAGGCCTGCAACAAGACCAGAGGGTTAAACAAAATACTATACATGTATCCGAGTTTTAATTATGATTCAGACATTAATGTATATCCAGAGTTTCTATTGGGTGTTTCCAATATTCTGTCCAGCCACCGTAATCCCACAGCAGGTGGGTCTTTGGACAGAAATAAGATAAGAAGACAGCAATAAATGTTTTCATCATGATGCCCCCTACACTGGCCTACTAATGTAAGCTGTCCTCTGATGAGGGCTTGACTGATCAGAAGCTTTCCATATTTGATTAATCTCAGAGTTGTCTTCCCGACCTTCTTCCTTCTGAGAGACCAAGGGAACAGATGGCCATTAGATTACTGAAATGTTTCTGTTCAATGGACAGAGACGGAGGTCAGGAACGACCGAAGGCATATGCTGGCATGTGAAATAAAAACAAATTTCAGAAATTAAACGTCATTTTGTAATTTGCTGTAGTCATTAAAGTGCTGCATACAGTTATGTTAGCGTCATAACATAACGTAACATTGTTGAAAACACTGGTGCGCTGGAAAAATAGTTCAGGAATGGTTTGAGGAGGATGACAAAGAGTTCAAGGTGTTGACTTGGTCTCCAAATTTCCCAGATCTCAATACGATCAAGCATCTGTGAGATGTTCTGGACAAACGAATCAGATCTATTGAGGCCCCACCTTGCAACTTAAAGGATTTGAAGGATCTGCTGCTAAAATCTTGATGCCAGACACCACAGGTCACCTTCTGAGGTCTTGTAGAGTCCATGCCTACACTAGTCACAGCTGTTTTGGCAGCAAGAGGAGGTCTACACAATATCAGACAGGTGGTTTAAATCTTATAGTTGATTGGTGTATCATACAAGTCATTTTGTAATGAGACTCAAAGCTCGTCCTGAATTTCTGCGGATCCTTTATTCTTAAGGGAAGCTGGTAAAAATGAAGTGTACTCGTATAATATAATAAACATTTGTAAGCATACTATAAGCACACAGAATGAATCACATTACTAAAATGATTAGGTTTTTTAAAATTTACCTGCCATCCTCCGTCACACAGTCTTTTCCTGGAACCTGGAATTTCCGTTCAAATTCACGCTGCGACCACGAAGCAAATGGCAAAAAATCAAGGTCAGTGCATAAAAGGTCTGTTCCTAGAGTGCAACACTGTTATTCTCCGACACTCAGCCTGATCCGAGAATTGAGATGGCAATGACAAATTACTTCGACAGTATTGCTTATCTCCTAAACGAGGCAAAGCCGACTGAATCTCAACTTTTTATAGTAGTGACTCCAGATGTCGTCACGTAAAGCAAAATTTCAACAGGAGAAAAAAAAAAATAAACACACGTGTCTCTGGGCATAACGGTCATGAGACACTGGAGGTCATTCAACTGCGTGTCCAGTCCAGAATGTGACACACTACTATCTCCAGTACTTGTAGGGTTTGGGGAAATAGTCACACTGGTCTGTTTCTATATAAGCGGATGATGGGCCCATCTCCTACATTTTTGTTAGATTTTATTTGTGTCCACATTTGTAGGGTTTTATGGAATCATAATTTTCCATTTATGGTTCAGAATTGAACATGATATTTATGTTACTGTACCTTTAAGACTCTGAGCCTTGTTCTGATTGGTTTGTATAATGCCTCATTCAAAAAGTACTGAAAAGACTGAAACGCTTCTTCAGCTTGAATAGGCTGAATACAGTGCTGTAACCTGAGTAGATATATACTGGACAAAAGTTTTGGGACGCATGACACAACAGGGACGTTACAGGAGTTGGTCCTCCTTTGCAGCTTTCACGGCTTCTACTCTTGTTCGAAGGCTTTTCACAAGATGTTGGAGTTTTTTGTGGGAATTTGTGCCCATTAATTCTTCCCCAAACTGGGTCCACAAAGTTGGAAGCATGGTGTCCAAAATGTCTTGATCTACTGAAGCCATAAGATTGTCCTTCACTGGAAGTAAGGGACGTAGCCTAAACCCTGAAAAACAGTCATGCCACAGTACTTTTGTCCAGATATATATATATTAGGGCTGGGCAAATTAACGCGCTATTATTGTGTTAACGCATTATTTACTTAATGACGACACTCGCGTGTTAACGCAGGTTTTTAAAAATCCTTTTATTTTGAAAGTTCATTGCTTTTTGTGGTCATGGGTGCACGCAGCACGCAGCTCTACGTTTCACCTGGTTTTCGCGGGGGTCAGGCATCCCATTACTTTTGTCCACACTATGGACAAAAGTATTGGGACGCCTGACCATTACACTAACAGGGACTTGTTATACTGCTTGTGATACTGCATTCAGACACATAGACTTTCATATGGAATTAGTCCCCCTTTGCAGCTGCTGCAATGGTTGAGTCCCACCAGAGTCGAGGTTTTTAATTAAGGCCCCCATTCTCTGGACTCTGAGGGTAACTCGTTTTTCTACAAACTAGACAAAACGTGAATGCCCTGGCAGGAGCAAGTAGTTATATATTTGATTTGATTACATTAATGTTTAAGTTGAGATTAACAGAAATATTTGAACTGCAGCTGTGTGACTGTGTTAAAGGGAACGCTGCTGTTAAAAAGCTTCTTATTAGTTTAAAGTGTTTACAAACCAGATGTTCTTGCACTTTGTTCACATAGCAGTGCTTTTAAAATAAGTGTGCAGTTCACTACTGAAAACTTTAATTTTGCGTATAACAGTGCAATTAATCATGATTAAAAAATCGTTGGCCGGCATTAATATATACATCTATATATATGTATGTATATGTATATATA
>JBBIGA010103239.1:0-10883 GCA_037576975.1 Alestes dentex | reverse complement strand
AAAAAGAACAACTTCCACTTCCTCTCAGTCTTTTGGTTCAAGATTTCTTGTGTTTGCTTCAGAGGCTCGGTTGCAACGCGAGGCAGAGCGACGGCGACCTCCTAAGAAGTGGTGAGGAACCTTCGAGGTTCGTCATGAAGATTATACAGCTTCAGTTCTGTGAGTTCACTTTATTCTACTTGTCTTTGTTGGGATGTGATTGCTCCTGGTGATTTTGTCTTTAAATATAATTATCAGTTTAACTATCTTGAGAGGTGACAGTAACACTGTGGTGTGTTTTCTCTTGTCAGGTCTACTGCTGTGGTGTGGAGCTGCAGAGGGTTTCACAGATCAACTGGTGGATTTGGGACAGAATGTGACTCTGAACTGTGAGACTGATGTTAAAAATGCGTACTGGTTCCTGATGAAGCCTTCACATCCACTAATCTATTTATTACGCTCTTACTCAGGCTTATCCACACAAGGGGAATATGGGAATATGACCTCAAGGGAAAGATTCTCACTGCAGTTAAACAGTAGTTTATTTATCCAAAACATCACTGTGAATGAATTAGGAATTTATTACTGCATTAAAACCGATTCATCAGGTGGAATCAGCAATGGCACCAGAATTTATACCAAACAGCATTCTGATGGTAAGTACAGTTAAACTTATTATAAAATATTTCATAAATTGTTATATTCACAACCTAACTTTTCTGTAACTGTGCTGTAAAATGTAGTTTATTTGGGTCACTGAGAGCCAGTGTTTACATAAAAATTTGCATGCATGTTTTGTTGATTATCCATGTAAAAAGTCTACATCCTCTATGGAGAGCATACTTAAAATTGTATTTTACTGCATAGTTTCTGCTCATTTGCGAAATTTAACATATTCAAATAATAAAAAAACTAAATATAAAAGAGGCATAAGCCACATTTTATGATTTATATTGTTATATATTTGATTTATTGATGTTTATTTATTCATATCCACAAAATAACTTTACTGTAACTATACTGTAAAAGTAGCTTAAGCTCCAGACTGTTGGATTGGGTCACTGAGAGTCAGTGCTTACAGTTTGTCAAATGTTTTGTTGATTTTAATAGTAAATAAGTACTACAGCAGTACGCTCTGCAAATTTCAGTTCCCAGTTTCTAATTGTTTGCTGAGTTTAACATACTTAAAAAAATAAAATATGCCATAACTTTAGCAAAGGCCATATTTTATGACTTATATGTTAAATTCAGCAAATAAAATTTAATTTAATGTATTCAGATGTGTTCACTGTAGGAGATTTCTTATGTGAATTCAATCAGAGGGTGCTCAGACACTTGCATACAACCGTACATCTACAGCTTTGGTTGAATCATCATATCTCTTTACCTCTTTATGTCCTTAGAGGACCTTTCTAATTTACTCCTTTTATATTTTCAAAAGAAAAGCTTAAAAGACGCATACTTTGACTTCATTTAAAACACTGATCACCACAGAAATGTCTCCAGATCATTACAACCAGACAGAGAATGGTGGCCTCAAGAAGGATGAAGAACTGGGCTGGAAAACCTATCTGATTATATCAGTCCTGCTGAACTGCGTTCTGTTCATTGTCGTAATAGGTAGGCCATATTTCCTGTGGGATTACAGGGCAGGGCAAATGAATGTATTTCTGCTGGTTAGTATGTCCACAACCATTTATGGTTTCTCTATTGATCCTGGAAGGATTTACTGTTCTACACCTCACAAGCAGACGGCCTTTTTAACAATCTGTAAGACTGCTTTGCTTTTACGGTGTTATAAATGTTTGATTTATTTTAATAGGGATTAACTACACATCTTCTACATACTAAGATATGTAACTAAATGCAGTTCCACAAGAAAATGTGAGGTGTGACTGCATGGCTTTAAGTCTGTTCATGAGACTCTTGATGTCAAAGACTCTCTCATTGCCACACGTTTTAAAGGAGACTTGACAGTCTTCTATCTCTCCCCATATATTACAGAGGGGGCTTGTCCACAAAAATCAATTTTTTAAACAATCAGTGCTCGGTCCCTGATCATCTGATTGATTAGTTGTATACAAGCACACTGAAGAGAAAATTAACGGAAGTTTTAATGTTGGAACCATGTCCATATTTCAAAAATTTGCGCCAAATTCAGCTATCAAAAACCATGAAGTTTAATCGCCAGCCCACAACTCTTTCCTCTCTGCCACAGGGGGAAAAGAAACACCCCCCTACTAAATCTGCTTATAAGTGGCTGAAAAAGGGTGGAGTATACCACTTGCATCTGAAAATCGGTGTGAAAAGGCACATGACCGCAAAATGCTTGAAAATAAACACAATTCTCACCCTTTGTGCTTCTGGAGACTGTCCAAGTAGTGGCATGTACCCAAACTTTTTCAAAGAAAGAAGACAAACATTGGTTTAATGACTAGAAGAAAATTGTTTTAAAAAATGTATTCTGTTCATAGCTGGATCTTAACCAGTCACCAGGTTTCTAATTCACATCATAAACCCAGTGAGCTACGGAACAGGCACTGGCTCTTTGTGAATTAAGAAAAAACGTGTGGCAGAAACAGGATGGAGCAGAAACTCATTTCAAACAGATCTAATGCAAACGTATTGTTTTCTTATGAACAACCAAAACAATTAATAAAAGGGCTCGGTTAAACCCTCAAACTAAAACACTTCTAAGTTCGGTCATGGGTCTTCTAAAGCTGTGCCAAGCTGCGATTTCTGCTCTGTGCTGCAGCCTTGTTCAGCCGCTCGGCCTGGGCCCAGCAGTATGAGATGCTGTCACAGTGCCTCTTACCTCTTACTGAGTCATGTACGGGTGAGAACAGCTGAACGCGTTGTAGCATGCAGGGGCTGATCATTTTAATTAAACTGCAACAAACAGTGACACACGTCTCTTTTTTCATTACTGACCTAAGCTTTAGTGTCTAGAAGTCCATTTGAGAGGCCGCTGTGTGTTTTGCTCTGCGTTTTCCCTTTGCAGGCACCATAGGCACGAAGGCAATGCCCACACACTATCTCCCACATATAGACTCATAAGGTGACTCACCCAACCTCTATCTCTCCCACACAGTACGGAGGGTACTCGACCACAAAATCAAAATTTTCAGTGATCAATTCACTGAAGCGCCACACAACGGATATTAACGACGTTTTGACTTTGGAATTTTGCTTAAATTCAGTATGGGCTCTTGCGAGAAGCGGCGCCAGGAAGTGTGTGGAACAACTATAATAATTACAGTTTCTATTCATTTGCTAAAATAAACTAAAATAATGTTAAATGTGTTCTCTGTAGAATATATGTATTTCCCCCGTGTGAGCCCCATGTGAAGACCTTATTTACAATGGGTTCCCATGTAAATGGGTTCATTTGAGCATATAGTTTACTGGTTTCTCTGCTCAAGCACAGCTTGCTCGCAGTTCACCTGTTCATCACCAAGTTTAATGGATGGGTTTGAGTGGGCTGAACATTGTCCCTCCAGGACTGGACTTTGGCACCCTAAAGTTAAGCTGTAACTTGGCGCCCTTTACAAAAAGTCAGCTTAACTTCACAAGTGAAATGTGCACGAACTACATAGGATATAAAAAAGGTGTGACATGAAGTGACACCCATTTTTCTCATATATAAGAAATCTCAGTCATACATGTCCTCTGAAACCGATTTCAGGCATGACAATTTTCTACTGCAAAAGAACTTCAAAACTCCAACCACAACCTCCAGACTCTGCAGGCTCTAATCTACAGCAGCATCAAGACCTCAGTTGTCCTCAGGTAGGCCTGTACCATTTTTTTCAAAACTGTTAGCATAACTATTGTAGCTCTGGGTATTATCATCACTTGAAATCACCATGCATGTATGGTGTGTTACTGCTTTGGTGGAAAGTCCCATATACAGGTTGGCCACAGAATTACACAACTATACCTCCTGCTACAGCACCAGCATTGCCGTTTTATAACCTCCAAGGCCAACCTTGAAATGCACAAATGCATTGTGGTAATATAAATAATGCATTGCAAGACCATTTTAGTGAAAATGTGTACAAAATTATCCCCTCACCCAAAATTCAATTCAATTCAGTTCAGTTCAATTTTATTTATATAGCACTTTTTACAACCAGGTTGTCACAAAGCAGCTTTACAGAGTCCTCTTTACAAAGTACACCTTCCCTCTAACCAGAAAAATTAAGTACAAAAAGTCTGACTAAACAAGTATGTTTTCAGCCTGGACTTAAAAACTGAGACTGAGTCCCGAATGTTGTTTGGCACAGCATTCTAGAGCTTGGTGGCTATATATGAGAACGCTCTTCCCCCTGCTGAAGCTTTCATAATTCTGGGTACAAGTATGTAGTCAACACCTTGAGATCTGAGTGACCGCGGAGGTTCATAGTAAGAGACAAGTTCACTGGGGTAATCGGGTGCGAGGCAATTTAAGGCTTTATATGTCATTAGTAGAATTTTGTAGTCAATACGAAATGTGATCGGAAGCCGATGTAGTCTGTATAATAGCCAATGTAATCTGTAAAATGTGCCCAGTCAATGTGTCTGATGTTTGCAACAGATAAGAGCACGGGATCGGGTTATAAACCATGACTCGCTAGTTATATTAGCAGTTCTTGACCAGGAGAACTGCTGGTCAAGAACACCAAACCACAGTTTGGTGATTTCCCTGCTCAAACACTCCTGGTTCAACTCAGCTGTCATCTGCCAGGTTCAGTGAGTGTTTGAAGAGGGAAACCACCAAACTGTGCTGGACACCGAACCTCCAGACCTGGGTTGGGATGGTCTTGAGCCCGAGGCTGTAGAATTGGGACACATCCCTACCGATATCTAGTAATAATTTTAAGCAGAAAATAATTTTAAACAGAAAGATTCAAAGAAAACCACTGTTTTCTGTCAGTGGTTAGAACAGTTCTGTTTCTCTACTGTGAGACCTGCCTTCCAACCCCAGTATTGTTATGGGACTGACTGTTCTGTTTCTTGCTGACATGTGACTGGCTTTAAGAAGCTCCAAAGCTCAGTGCAGTCATTTGTGTGCATGTAGGCGAGAAAGATGACGACTTTAAACTGACAATTCTGTGTTCAAAAAAACAGACTTCTTCACCTTGTTGATGTTGATTCAGTAAGAGACTGGTGCTGCACAGTAAACTGATACCCCTAAAAGTACCGTGATACCCTGTCCTTGTATTTGTGATGTGGATATAGTTAAAAGTATTTTTATGTGTAGATGGAAATAGACATTTCAAGATTATTGGTTTCTAGATTATTAACACTACATTAAAATTTGAACAAGGTTCCAGTCAGGTGACGAATTAAAATAAAGAATTGTTTGTGTTCTGTGATTACAGTACTTTTCTATTGGTTACGTGGGCGACATTACCAGCCTGTAGGTTCCCCCCGTACGTACTATGTACATGTACTTTGATGTTAATGTATGAAAGATCTTAGTGATTGCACAAAAGGTCACCACTTTTGTGACTCCACCGATTTCTAAATCAAATCTACACCTTTGAGCCTAACCAATTGAGAAAATCTGAGGTGAAGAGGAATTTGTCGAGTAATCTAATTTTTTTTTTTTAGTATGAAGAGATCGAGCTACCAACATCAATCAGTGCCGTGACGCTGAGTCCTGTGAACAGCACTTACGCCATGCTTCAGTACCCCAAACCCCAGCGAAGAGCCTGAAGAGCTGCTATGGGATACCCATTGAAAGCCACCCAGAACTGGTTTGCAACCAATTTCAAGCATCCCTGAAAATCATTTGTGCAAAGACGCAAAAAAGGTGGTTTTGCTTCTTTCATGACTTTAACACCTCTATCAGTAACTGGTGAGATTTACTTGCAAAACTCTGACAGCTGATGAACACAGAGGAAGTGACACATCGCTTGCAAATGTGGGTTGTTTTTTTTTTTTTGAGGTGAAACATCATGGGTTTTCTCTTCTTACTTCCTACACATTTGGTCTTAAACATTCCCTTGCAGGCTATGAGGACGTTTCACTGATGTGGCCTAATGGTAGTTTTTCAGAGGGGGTGGGGGGTGTCATGTGGGCTCTGCTTTTATTTGCAAACTGCATTCTTTGTGCACTGAAAGCTGAAGAACTTTTCACGTTTCAGTGACTACCATTAGCCTACCAGTTCCTGATCTTGTTGAAAAAACA
This sequence comes from Alestes dentex, assembly GCA_037576975.1. Classification (NCBI taxonomy): domain Eukaryota; kingdom Metazoa; phylum Chordata; class Actinopteri; order Characiformes; family Alestidae; genus Alestes; species Alestes dentex. Next base: position 4,730 of record JBBIGA010103239.1, on the reverse strand, counting down.
ATGCATGACTGTGAAAAATGTGACGACTGCTGGGAAAAACACATGGCTTACATACGGTGACTAGGCTCGTTTTTATTGCCTCACAGTTTGGACGCAATAAGGTGGCATGACTGTCTGCACTGTGCGGTCATGCAGACCATAAATGGCCTCAGTTCCTCCTTCTGAACAAAAAAAAACATGAACTTGTGAACGATGTGAACATTGTTCAGAAAAAAACCACTGTAGGCTGAAAACACTGGAGTAAAGAGGAACTCGAGCGAAGCGACCAAAAAACGCTAAGCCCACAGCCCCTGTAGCTTCAATACTAAACCTGTTTACACTAACAAACAAAACCACGAAACATCTCCAGTGTCTCACAAACATTCTCCTTTTATTAGATCTGAACTGGAATTTGGTCAGGACAAAAATGGGACATTGCAGACAAAAATCACATACCTCCAGAGATGATTAAATACTTGATTTCTGCTTTAGCACAACTTCACACATTGCTTTGAACCTTACAAACACACGTGGGTGTCATGTGACGCTCACGATACTGCATGTCCAGTGTATCAGGAATAAACTGACAAATCAACATCAAATAAATAAAGCTGCAGAAAGATCAAAAAGCACATTAAAACAGCACAACACACAATCACCATGAAGCCTGTACACTTTTCACTCAGTCAGAAATGCAATGGTGATGAATTTATGGGGCTTTTCTCCACCCAACAATGCTAATATGGAAGAATCAGGGCAAGTGACCCAGTAGATAAATTAGCAGTCTACATCCACTACTGTGCAAAAGCTTGGAATCACTTATTCATATTAATCTCACATATTTCACTGATAGACTCTATAAGTAGGATGTTTTATTCAATAATTATTTAATTACCAATTTACAGCAATTTCTAAAAGGACATTCCAAAATGTCAAAAATGAGGTATTGTTCATTTTAATTGTTTAATTTTATTTTAACAGAAATATTACAGAATCATGTATAGACCTGTTGGGCATTCCGTTTCTTTTTTCCTCAGTTACTTGAAATCTGTAGTTTAAACACCCCTGGATAAAGGACATGCTTTGTTGGTTTTCTCAGAAAAATAAGTACACGTTCTATACACTGACATTTATATTCAATGACATGACATATGTCTTTATACGTACAAATATGTACACAGACACACAATACGTGTCTCTATTAGGTTATATTACTAGTGTCCAAACATCTGCACAGTAGTGGAAAGGCAGTCCTTGGTTATGATCTACTACTTATTATTAGCAATGCTTGCATTTTTGATAAGGGTGAAATTCATCTGACTAAACTACAGAACGGCAGGCGTCAATAAATAATGTTCAAATATTCGTTTAACATTTACAGTTCAATGTCAGCAACAGGCCAAGTGTCTGTACAACGCATTTCAGAGGCAAACACACACACACACACACACGGATGACAACATGGTGTGGAATGGAAACAGGAAAGGGGACGCCTAGTCCATTCGGATCTTCTGATTGGTCATCCTGTAGATGATGCTGTCATAGCCGGGGTCCATGTTCCACAGGTTGTAAGCGATGGCGATGACGGCCAACGCCAGAACGATCATCAGCCACAGCACGATGTTGAAGATCACTGCATACTCAAAGTTGTATTTGTATGCCAGGTTGTAGGGGCTTCCTGGGTTGCTCTGCAACAAACAGCACAAGCACATGTAGGTCAGGATAATTATTTGTAGGAGATAAAGTGGGTCAGTAGAGTTGGTTTTCAACTGCAGTGTTTTCAAAACAGCAACAAACGTGAACACAGAGGAAGGGGACATGAAAAGACAGCGCTGGACCACAGCGTGCTCTTACAAGAGCCGTGTGATAGTTTTATAGCGAGCGCTAAATTAAGCTTGCCTAAACATTGGTGTGGTTAGACTGTGAAACGTTCACACAGCTCTGCATGTTTCACAGCTGGGGTGACATGCCCCATTCTGCTGTTTGTCTCGGTCTTTTGTGAACATTGGGAGTCCTTTCATGTGCTTGAGAAACCTTGGTAGTTAGCCGTTGATTGTAAACAGCATAATTTATTCCCTAATGTGATGTATATTCAATGTAAAGGCCTACATTTGGAGCGTTTTTATTGGACAAATCATCATGAACGCTTCACACAATGCAAAGGACGGCTGTGTTTATATTATGTAGAAAAATAAAGACTTCCAAAACTGGATATACTTGTTTTTTCTGGATAGCTCGTTTTGAATTCACAGAAACAAACACATTTACATACATACTACAGCAATTTAGCAATTTAGTTAAAAGGAGTTTTTCGGCCTGAACTATGTTTTGAATGAGGCGCAATACGGGCAGCCAAAAAAAAAAAAACAGAGCTTATTTACATACGTCATGTATCCTAAAAGGCACAGTAACTTGTTGGACCTTGTATTATGACAAAAACAACACACACAAACATATTATATATCTATAGATATACACACAAACACACTTATAACATATATACACAAATTTTAGCTATGTATACACACTCAGTTTTATATTAACTAGGAATAGAATGCTGTTAACCAAAATCATCAAGCATTAACCACTACGTTAAAATGTGGCCACATTCATGGGAAAGGTAAGAGTTCTGGCAAGGTTTTAGTGACAGCATGCTCAACTGCTTCCTCAGTTTCACTCAAATTAAGGACGTGACCGAGAGACGTTGGGCTGCTGCGGTTGTGGTCTGCAAAGGCTGAGGTTGAGTGCCATGTTAAAGGGCGTCCTGGCACCAGATAGAAACTCTCCAAAACCTGGTGTCAAACAAGTAGCTCAACCGCACTGAATTCCTGTCAGGGTCTTTCGTAGCTTCGATAAAGTAAAGATGGACACAACGAGGGTGTAACATAAGAAAACTTTAAACATGTGAGGACTGACATTTCACAATACCTTTTTATTATAGCACTGAAAAATACCATGTTAAAAATGAAAACATTGTGGTAGAAACATAGTTAAATGTTTGTGTTATTTCTCTCACCAAAATGTAGTCAATCAGCCAAGACTTGTGCCGAAGCTAAAAGGCTACTGTAGCTAACAAGTAGTGCTATCTATGAAAACAGACAAAAGTATGGATACAATTCAGGATCCAAGATGACTCCCAGTGCTTTTAGACACTGTTTTTACAGTGAACATGACGTCAGAGTCAGAAACCACATAAGCAAGTCTGACGCCACATGATAATTATGCAAATTGCTAATTGGTGGAGCATCAGCTTCCATTACTTGTTAGCTACATGAGCTCCAGTGCAAAAAAGGTCTTTGCTTATCGACCAACGAGTGATTTTCCACCCAATCTCACTGGCAAGAACCTTCAGAGAAGGACCAAGTATGAATACTCACGATCTGCTTGCTCTCCAGGATAGAGCGGGACTTCCGGGTGAGTGGAGCCTCAAACGTCTTTACGGTCACCACCTCCACCACTGCGTTGTTGCCATAGACACCATAGACATCGTCGGCGAACTACAATGCAGAAGGTAGAAGTAGTGTTAGGACTAAAGGGTTTTACCTCAGGGGTCAGAACTCTGCGGGACAAAATGATGAGTAGCACCAGGTGGGGGTGCTATACGGAAAACTATTACCATTGATCAAGGGAGTCTATTTTTGTTCTTAGTGGAACAAACTAGTCAAAAGCAGGGTCGTGTGGGTAGGGAAAGCAAAAGTAGGTCAACCCTAAAAGTAGTCGATCACTCCAGGCCCCCCAAGACTGAACATCCTTACAGCAGAATATATTCAAGTCCTGGTGGGCCACAGCCCTGCAGAGGATGATGTTATACACAAATATCAGTGTTCAGAGACATTTTGTAATGAGCAGATGAGTTAAATTAGCTCTCTTTAATGAGGTACAGTGCTGGACTCCAGTCCAAAACACTGTCCACTAAAGTAAGGTAAAGTAAAGTGGACCCTTATTGTCACGGGTGAACACACCACAGCACGGCACGCTGTCTGAAATTCTCATTGTGTATAACCCATTTAACCCATTCACAAAGAGGAGCGGGCTGCCACCAACGAGAGGTGCAGTGTCTGGTGATGCTCAAGGGTACTTCAGTGGTGTCACTAACCGTCTTGGGATTCGAACCCACAACCTTCCGATTGCAAGGGCAGCTCCCTAACCACCAGACCACCAGCTGCCACAAGCTACCATGACGCCCCTGTTCATTAAGATGCTCCTCAAATGGCGAGTTATTTGTTCAGAACTTTGTACATGAACCAACATCTCAGAGTAAGAGTACTGAACCAGTTCAGGTCCAATCGAGCCCAAGGTCTAAAAGAGGTCAGTACCTACTGTAAGATATTTGATATAAATGCCCTGTGTTTACCTTCTGCAGCACAGTGGCCAGGATCTTGGCAGCATCCTGGAATTGGGGTGAATCGTTGCCGTAACGACGGGAGATTTCCTCCAAACCGGCCAGTTCCAGGGAGAACAGGTCAGGGGCCTGGTCCTTCGCCAAGTGCTTATGCCTCATCAGCTGGGGGGGGGTGAGAAAGCGAGAGAAAGAGAGAAGGTGTGAGAGAGAGAGAGAGAGAGCGAGAGAGAGAGAGAGCGCACGCGCGAGAGAGAGCAAGAGAAAGAGAGGGTGAGAAAGGTGTCAGGTGTCACACATTGTGTGTGTGTGTGTGTGTGTGTGTGTGTGTGTGTGTGTATGTGGTGCGTGTGTATGTGTGTCTGTGGTGTGCGTGTGTGTGGGTGTGGGTGTGCGTGTGTGTGTGTGTGCG
>JBBIGA010103228.1:0-10883 GCA_037576975.1 Alestes dentex | reverse complement strand
CTCCATAAAGACGTGGCTGGAGGAGTTCAGTGTGGAAGAACTTGACTGGTCCACACAGAGCCCTGACCTCAACCCCACCCAGCACCTTCGGGATGAACTGGAACGGAGATTGGAGCCAGACCTTCTCGTCCAACATCAGTGTCTGAATCTCATAAATGCTCTACAGAATGAATGGACACACATTCCCACAGAAACTCCAACATCTTGTGGAAAGTCTTCCAAGAAGAGTGGAAGCTGTTACAGTTCGAAGGGGTCTAAATACATATTAAAGTCTATGGGTTTGAATACAGTGTCATTAAAGTCCCTGTTGGTGTAATGCTCAGGCATACTTTTGTCCATGTAGTGTATTTTTGAGAACATGCCTTGAGAAATTAAGAAGCTTTTATTTCAGGGTCTGTTTAATACTAAAAATGTCAAACTATTAAAATAAAAATTTGAACCATTTTATTAATAAACTATTATATTTTAAATAAATGCTGTTTTATTTTTAATATTTAGCTTGACTAACAACGTATTATACCCATGTATGAACTTTCTGACACTTATAGCCACACACAGAATTCATACAGCTCACTTTTTTGTTTTTTTCAAAGAAGCAGTGCCCTCGCTGTTGCATCACCGCTTTGGCAAAGCTTTAAGAGAGAATGACCAAAATACTGCAAAGAAATCCCATCTGGGAAGGCCAGGTTTGGGGAAAAGGCTGCTGCTGGTCCCTCTTTAGCTCCTGAGCTGGTTCTTTCGTGGTCTCTCTGTTTTGGTCTACAAAACCTGGCTGTTCTGCAGCCAGTGATTGGCCTTTAATATAAACAAACTGTCTTGTGTTTTTTTTTTTTCCTCTAATCTTTAAGTAACTCTGCAGATTTTCTGATGATGCTGTCCAACCCTTTGGCTGACCCAAAAGTGCCGCCGCCACCGGCACCCACGTCTGGACCTGGAGCGCCCCCCAAGCCCGCACTGTATCAGGATCTGTTACTAATGAGCTGCAGGGAAACTAGAAGAAGAGAGATTGGATTGGAAGAAAGACAAGATAAGGGTTCCCTTTGCCTGGAACCCGATAGAATTTTCCCTCTGACTTCGTTAGAGCAGAAAGCAAGTGCCTTGGGAAAACCTGGACAGAACAGCGCCTACGCCCAGGCTGGCGCCGAGGAAGGTGATGCAGTGAATTCTCTCACAGTGTGATCACCACTGTTGTGTTTTAACCTTTTGAAAAGTAGGGATCAGAACGTAAACAATGTGGTAAATAAATAAATTTGTCTCTTTTATTTACAGTGGGTATGTTCAAAGCTCGGGGATGGGAACCGCATCCCACCTTCCCGCCCGCGCCTCCTGCAGGCCCGACTACAGACCAGCTGGGGACTCTGGAACAGTTCCTTGTGTCCCATCAAACTGAGATGAAGCGCTTGCTGTCAGGGGCCCTGGGCTCGTTGAGCCAGAGGTTGGAGTCGGTTGAGCGGAGGATGGAGCAGCTGCACGCCCAGAGCAGCGCCCACGGTGGCAGCCTCGCCCTGCTCCACAGCAAAGTGAACAGTCTCCGAAAAGATCTCTGCACTGGATGTTCAGATGCACTGCCAACACAGAGTATGGGCTCATGCTTGGGTGAGTTGGGTGTGTTTTTAGAAGGAACATCACGAAACTAGTTTCTCACCTCTGAAGTGATAGGAAATAGTTTTCAGAGCACAAAAAAAGAGAATATTTTTGTTACATTTTGTCACACTGCATTGCTTATCAGTTTATTTAGCCAAAAATTATTCTTGTATAATTGTGGGCTTTGTGGACAACAGGAAACCAGAGAACAGGCTGTAAGAGTATTTCTAGACATTTCTACACCCCCAAGTACCCAGGATTTGCTTATATTGGTGTTTGTGTATTTATAGAGAAGGGCTCGGATGAGCCGAAGGAAGACATATCTGTGGGCTCCTCACAGGACTCCAGCTCCATCAACTGTACAGTCGGTCCTGAAGGAAGTACGATCACTATGCGTGCAAAAATGGTTTCCTCTCTGTTCAGCCCTAATCCTGATACCCAGGGGCTGTGTCCCTTAGGGCTCAGTGGAGGCTCATCTGAACCGGAAGAAACATCTTCAGGACAGATGCAGGAGAACTACTTGCCTGTTTTAGACTTTCAAGACTTGAAGACGGAATTGGAAGACAAGAAAAAGGAGATTGCTTTGAAATCGCTGGCCGGTTCCGTGCTGAGTAAGTTGAGCAAAAGTGTTTGCCAGGTGCCATCATGTTCTTCAAAGCTCTCTGAAGCTCTCTCAAGCTCTCCTCAGAACCTGAAGCCGGGGCCACCATGTCCATGTGATGAACAATATATTACAACTGGTCTGTGTTTACAGACATGGGGACAGTCCAGTCCGCCTTCTTTCACTGCTGAGGTTTTTGGAGGTTTGCAGGAAATCACTAAATGCGAGTCAGCTGGCCCGCTGGTCACGAAGACACATCTCAACACAAAACACTTGAATGAAAATAGGTCCCTTTGCCTTGCCCAGACTGCCCACTCTCCCTCTGAGAAGCTCGGGGCACAGCCTGGTACAGACAAACTCCAGGCTTGTTCTGGTTCATTGGACCCTTCTCTGCCCAGTGGAGAACAGGAGACCACAGGAAGGCCTAGAAGAGTCAAAAATGACATCTCTGAGGGCGTTGTCCATTCTGGTTCAACCTTGTTCAAGACATTCTCACAGGGAATGTCGCCATCAGGTGAGGTGTTGCTTGCCTGTGTTGAGCATAAACCAGTAAGAGGCAGTTCGAGTGCGAGTGCTGAGCAGCGCCCAAAAGAACATGGGAAGAGATCGGGAGAGAAATCCGAGGATATGAGTTTGCAGAACTCCTTGAGGAATGGTTCCGTGCCCTGTGTAAGATTAGAAGTCCCTGCACACAGTAAATCAACAGATCTTGTACCGTATTCTCGTCACATGTCAGTCACCCCATCGCAGTCCCTTGTGAATTCTTACCAAACGTCATGGAGATTGCTTTTTCCGCAAATTCACCTAAAACTGGCCATTCCCAAGAATGGATCAACAAATCTGCGTCAACCAAGAATATTACCTAACTGCAGTATAGGTGAACGTCTGAATGAGCTGTCGCGCATCGCCTGCTGTTTGATGTCCTTGAGCTCCTCTACTAGCACGGTCTCATCCCAGACTGGCTTCAGAAGAACTGGTTCCAAGCTCAAACACCACCGTGGTGTGAACCACTCCTCTCAAAGCTGGCCTCCACAGAAAGCTGGTGAAGCTCTGTCTGCTGCCTTTCCAGAACTACAAACGGAAACGTCCACCCCCTGGCGTCCTCTGGAGATGCTTGGAGACCCTCATTCCTCTGCTCTTGTCCAAACCTCTCGTTCTCCATCTCTCCATAAGCTGCTGAATGGAGGCGCTGGGCCACATCTAACTTTAACACAACTTTTTCAGTCTGATGCTTGGTTCTCCATGTTCATTTTAAACAAAGGACACTTCTGTGGCGCAGGCCTCGGGACTGCATTGGCCGTGTCTTCTCCTGCTTCCTTCAGGCTCTGGTTTCGCCGCAGACGCCTCAGCTACCCTCTCACAACCTTCTCACCGTCCTCTGTCAGTAAGGTCCTGAGGCAGCTGGTGGTGCAGAGCGAGTGTCACCCTCCTCGACCCTTGGTTGACTACACTGGTCCACCAGGTCTTGATAATGATCACTGGTGAGTAATTGAATTCGTGGTGCCTGTTCACTTCTTTATTTTGCATGAAAGATTTCATTTGGTGGTAACCATGGATCCATTTTTTTTCTCTCGTCTGTCGTCGTGCTTTGGCCGAATCTCTTGGCCTGGCTAATTGAGTTGCTACTCAAATTGGAAAAAAAAATGATTTGAGTAAAATAATTAGACTTAATTTGTAAAATGAGTTTAACTGAAATGTTTATATATTGATTGCTCAGATTGCTTTAATTCATTGAAGAATAGTGCCTGCATGTTGCTTGGGTTTGAAATCAAAGTCTGAGCTGTTCTAATCCTCATCTCTGTTGCGTTGCTAGCTACGCCCAACAGTCCAGTCAAGAGGCTTCTCCCAGCATGAAAAGGGCTTCAGAACGGTGGGCAAACCTCCCAGCTGTACACTAGACTGATGCGAAAATACATTTCTGGGCTTGTCTGCAAAATGCTTTTTGAGATGATTAGAATTTGTCAATTTTGTGTTGTCATTTGGACTTTGTTGTGTTTTGGTGTAATAACACTGGATCACAAAAATATGCTACTGCTACTTTGTCTAATCCATGTGTCCTCTGATACATCCAGCGTGCTGAATTCAAATCTGAAGACACATTTTCTCTGTCACGTCAGCATCTGAAGTTATACAGCATTAGATCCCCATCAGAACTGTCACAGAACTGAATAAGGAGGAATCGGCCCTGGATTCTCTAGATCATGCGGTTCTGGTTTAAGAGCAGACTCAGTCAGAATAGACCAGTTTTGACTTATTCTTCTTCGGGAATCCAGAAACTTTAGTCCTACAGAAGCAGCAGTTTGAGTGATGAGCGACGCCAGCGGAACAAACAGTACGGCAGATAAGAGGCCAGCGTTTCTCCTGCTCTCCAGTTTTACGTCCCAATCAGAACTTCAGCATTCTTCACTTTCTTGGTTGTGATCACACAGTGTGTTTTTACCACAAATGTAATTGAAAACGGCCAGGATGGTTCACACAGCTGCACCTACTCCTGTTTTGTTTAAATATTTAAACTATATCCAAGAAAACCCTGTAAAACAGACGAACCTGTGAATCGTCTCCAGATCATCGTCAGGCCTAAACTCTCACAGCACTGAATTTAACCAGGAAGTGGATTTCAAACGAGGGAGTAGCAAACACATACGTGACAGAAACAGCTGATATTATGTTGTTGTGCAACAGTGCGTGCATCAATATTACTGCAACACAGTATTATGCCTATAACTTAAAATCTGGACATGCAAGGAAAATTTTGATTGCAGATTTGGATTCAGCACCGTCGAGTTCCTGTAAATCACATGTTTTGCTTCCAGCAGCAAAATCTGTTTTCCAGTGTTATCGTTTCAGAGTGAGCTGAGAAATTGTGATTTACAGGGTCACATGTAGAGTTGCAGGGGGCCGACGCGTAGAGTTCATGTATAGAGTCACAGAATTCACGTATAGTCACAGAATTCACATATAGAGTACATGTATAGAGTCACAGCGTTCACATATAGAGTATGCGTGTAGAGTCACAGAGGTCACATATAGAGTTCATGTGGAGCGTTACAGAGGTCATGTATAGATTACATGGGTAGAGTCACAGAGGTCATGTGCAGAGTTCACGTATAGAGTACACGTGTAGAGTTACAGAGGTCACGTATAGAGTTCATGTGAAGAGTTACAGAGGTCACATATAGAGTTCATATTTAAAGTTACAGAGTTTAATATGGCGGTATGTGTCCATTTTCCATAGCTCATCTTGTTTCTTGTTTAAACTGGCACAGGAAGCTTTCCTCTTCTCCATCACCACATTGGCTCCAGACTCATCTCACCTTAGAGAGGAACTCGGTTCTCCCGGCACCGCAGAGCTCCAGTCCCAAGTGCGCGGGACCCTCTGACGCGGTGCAGAACTTTGTCATCATTGGCGCAAACGTTAAATACCCCTGTCTTCACAGCCAAGGGGTTTCCAGGAAGACCGAACAGGTATTTCTGGCCAACAGGCTTTTCTGCTCAGTCTGCTCAGTTCCCACACAGATGGACTTTAGCTATTCAATAATGACTGAGATGAAAAAAATGAGATGAAAATCGAATTCCCACCATTTTCCAGCCAGGTATAGATAATTAGCCAAGACATGTTTGGAGTCTCCATCTGGCTTCTTTAGTTCTTTAGTGCCCAGCCACCGGGGAGCAAGTCAGTTGGTGCTCGTAAGTACAACTCAAACCACCTCAACACCAAACAGCCATTTAAACAACAGGGTCCGTTTTCACGGACCACTTTAGGAGTAGGAATGCTGGAATGAAGTTATGTGACAGTGACCATTGTATATATGGAGGAATCTGATCCAAGATCAGTCGTTGCCGTCACTGGTTGGTCTCAGGTGGAAGGTTTGTTGGTTTTTATAGTAAGGCGTGCCGGATCCTGAACGACATCCACACATTTGCACCACGTGAATGAAGAAATGGTGGCAGTTTGAGTAAAATTACAGAGATTTAGGTGAAGTTTTTTTTACATAAATGATTTAGGCAACTCTTGATTTCTAGTGTCACAGTAGTTAGTAATTTTAGCCTTGTAGCTCCGAAATCTGAACTATATCCCTGTCGTGGCTGATGAGCTGCATCTTAGGTGTAAATGGCGTAAATTAGATTTTCACCAAACCATTCCTTGATTTTATAATTTTTAAAAAAATAATCTAAAATACATGGCATTAGAAATTCAATTTCTGTTAATAGTACATCTTGGGTTTTTGTTTAGGTGGGGCTTTATGGTTTAGAGACCCCTGCTCAGTCTGGACACCACTCTAAACGAGTTTCCCAGATTCGCATCCGCAAGACCGTCCCCAAACCTGACAACAACCTGACGCCGATGGGCCTCCCCAAGCCAAAGAGGTGAGGGACCTGCAGGACTGACTCCTGATCGGTGCGTTGATCTGTTTTGCAATTTTATTTATTGTAATATTTGAATATTCCTCAGGTTAAAGAAAAAGGAGTTTAGTCTGGAGGAAATTTACACGAACAAGAACTACAAATCTCCGACTCCAAACAGGTATGGAATTCTTTTATTTGTATTTTTTAAATATTTTTTTTCTTGTTACTCTGCACTGTGTTTAATATACTTGGAAAGGAAAAAGCTGCTCTTGAGTTTTTAAAACTAAGGTTTGCCTGTTTTGTGTGTTCTGGGTGATTAATGGTTCTTGTTTGTCACAGAAGCCTGGAGACAATCTTTGAAGAGCCGAAGGAGAAGAACGGGACGCTGGTGTGCATCGGGCATCAAAAAAGAAAACGCGTTTTAGATTTCCCAGATTTCACATTGCCACGGAAACGCAAAGCCAAGACCCACCTGGGTTCCCTGCGCGTGAAGGGTCCTCGGGGACGGGCACGCAGGGGGATGAGCGAGGACGCGGACCTGGACGTCATGCTGATAGAGCGACTGAGCGAACTGGAAGACTTCTTCTCCCGCCAGGGACTGGAGGACTAAGGGCTCCTGGCACGTCAGAGACACCAGCGCTCTTCTCTTGGTGAATTCTGAACTTTACGAGCTTTTACCGTGTTCATCACTACCCTTAAACGTGCATGTGGGCGTGGACGTCGAGGGCTGGTTAAAGAAGCCGTGCCGATCCCACATGGGAGACCCGGGGACGTCCTCTCTGTGGACAAAAACTTCAGTGCAGTGTTAAAATCACTTCACGATGAAATCAAGATGGAACCAAAAGAAGTGCTGGATCAACACCCATCTCAAGCCATATCAGTTATTATAGCTTCATCTTGATTGTTTCTCATGTAAAATATAAAGAACCACTAGAATACGCTGCTTGCTCCTGGGGGACGATAGAGATGGGCGTTTTTTGTTAAATGCCAGACTTAATCCTAAAAAAAACAAAAGAAACCTCCCAAAATTCCCAAAATTTACCCACAGCTACCACGAGTATTCTTCACTTCCAGGTCGGAAAGTATTGCTTGTGCTGGTGAAAACAGGACAGTCTGTATTCTGTAATCTAGAATACAGAATATATATATATCTATAGTTCATGTTACAGAATACAGATTATATCTATATTCTACATTATAGAACCCAGAATATATATAATACCTATATTCTACATTATAGAATCCAGAATATATGATATAATATATATTTATTTATTTATATTCTGGATTCTATAATGTAGAATATAGGTATTATATATATTCTGGGTTCTATAATGTAGAATATATATATATATATAAAATAATGTAGAATGTCCTATTGGAACAGTACATTCTCTGCTCTGATCTGGTGAGGCTGTCGACTCCGTGCGTTAGTGTCTAAAGCAGCTTCTCTGTTGAGAGCAGACCTGGGAAATGGGGGTACCATGCACAAATGAGAACCACGGTTCTAGATCTTTGTTTAAAAGCACAATTTTGTCGCCCATCACGCCTGAGCACTTTCCGTCTCCTACCTCGCTTCACTGTGAACAGCTTTTTCTCTTCATTCACAAAATGCGTTAGTAGAACATGTTTCTTCAAAAATGTGCCTTTTTTACCAGCCACCGTTACAAAGCCCACATGACAGAACTAGTGACTAAACCGTTCCAAAGAGGACTGATTTTTATTTATTGTGAGTAATTACTGGGACTTTGTTTTGCTTTTTGGTTGCTTCTGTGTGTGTTTTTTACTGTGAGAAACTGTGACCATTTTGAGTTTTTGGTCCTGTGTGGGAGTTTAGTGTGGGGTTTTTTGTTTTTTTTCCCTCGTATTGTAGCTCAGTGGAACTGGAGAGTGGAGCTTTCATTTGCTGATGAGTTTAATCAGATGTGTTAAAGAATTAAGAGCTAAACTCTTTGAGTGGAGAGACTCAGCCCGGTTCTGGAACCTGAGGACAGATCCCAGGTTGTGTTTTTGGACTCATAGGATCTTTTAAAGTTTTAGACTCTAATTCATTTTTTAAAGACATGACCGTTTGCTTTTGAGCGAGTACTAGAGTTTTTTTGTTTTTTTTTCTTTTTTTATATGTGCACTGGTAAAATATGCAGGCAGTCAGTTTTATTTATTTTTAATTTATTAGGTTTTTGTTTTTTTTTTTTCCATCTCTGTATTTCAGTTTTCAGAGTGAGCTGCTTGTTGCTGTGATGTTTGGTTTTGGATGCTGCCGTGGCCGCAGGACGCCGCGGTGTAAATCAGCTGGAGAACTCACCAAACATATAAAGCAACTGTTAGTACCTGTTAGTCCCTGAAGCAGCTTTTATTTAACGCTGTCATTCCATCAGTTGGTTTATACCGACTGTGAAGTGGTAAAAATACAGTAAATTCAAGTCTAAAAAGGTCTTGTCACAAATTCCAGTGTCCCTGATACGGCTCGTTCTCTCGATCGCCTGAACATCCAGGCCCGAAAAATAGTTTAAAGGCATACCTGAAAACATTTTTAAAAATAATGCGGGAAAGGATGCCTTTTTTTCTTTGTAAAATAACATCCGTTCAAACACACAATCAGTGAATTTCTACTTATAAATAGCTTTGGTGCTTAAACTCTGAAGAAAAGTAACATTTAGACCTTGAACTCTTGAAAGCATTGCTGTGTGTCTGTACCAATGTGAAGCAGACATCGCGTCTTAGATCCCACATTTCAGGATTATGGCAGTTTTTGATTTGAGAGTTTGTTCCCTCACCTAGTGCGTCCACTCTGTGTTCAGGAACTTTTCACCTGGTCAGTGCTCTGTAACTCGAAACGATGCAAAGGAACACTAAATATAGCCAAAGAGCTATTAATTGTAATTTTGTTATGTGTTTGATACATTATACGCAGCTGGTGGCCTAATGGTTAGGGCGTTGCCTCTGCAATCAGAAGGTTGTGGGTTCGAATCCCAACAGTAAGAGTTTTATTGCTATTCTTTTGTACAGTTGAATTCTTGTGACATCTTTCCATTTGCAGCAGCAGTGACAAAAACAGAAAAACACACACCAGGGCTGGTCGTACAGAATAAAGTGATGGAAAAAGAAGAGAAGAGTCTGTGTGCAATGGCAGCATGTAACTGAATAAATACCTGCAGTAGTAAAGTGCCAATGTGAAATTCCTGAGTGTATTTATGGTGTGTGTTGTAGAGGTGGAGAGATATATATGTACGTATATCAGAAATAAGTATAAGTGCATAAGTAGTGATATTCACATGGTCAGATTAGTGCATGTAAGAAATTGTCAAGGTCAGAGTGAATTTTGTCGTCTGAAACACATCCAGTCAACAGAGACGAAACGGTGAAGTTCAGGTTCCACAGTGTAACAGACGTGAGACACTGAGTAACAGGTTGTTCTTCAACCTGTAGAGCTAAACTCAAATCAACACCTGCTTTTAACCAAGTTACTGCCAGCTAAGATACACACCTTAACAAACCCTGAAAAAAGAAAATAGCCAGAAGGAAACACAGTTAAGAGGGTAAGGGGCTAAGGGTATTTTAATATATAGGAAAGGAAGTATAAGAGATAAATGAGAGGACGGGTTAGTCAGCGAGGTGGGACTTGAAGACAGCGAGGGACTCCAGATCTGATCATTCCACCACTGGGGGCCGAGACTGAAAAGCGTCTTGATGCAGGTCTACCTCTTATTTTGAGCACCGGAGGTTCAATAAGAAGTGTATAATAAGGTAAGGGTGAGATTTAACCCGTCCCGAGTGTGTGGACAGCTCACTGTTAATTGTGTATACATTTAGTAAAATAAAAATGTGCAAACAGTATAACTAGTATAGCCAGTATAACTATAAAACAGTATGACCAGTATAGCCAGTGTAAACCGCGTAACTGTATAAAACAGTATGACAGTATAAACTGTAACAGTATAAAACAGTAACTGTATAAAACAGTATGACCAGTATAGCCAGTGTGAACAGTATACCAGTACAAAACAGTGTGACCAGTATAAAACAGTATATTTGCTTTATATATATATTTATACTTAGGGATAAGCATCTAAAGAGCTACAGATCGTATCTGGTTGCTCGGAACATTTCTGTGTTTTGCAATGACAATAAAGACATTCTGTTCTATTTTATATATGTATATACACTGCTCTGGAAAAAACATTGTAATTTATTTTAAATCAGCGTTTCTATGAGTGTGAAACCATTCCATGTCAGTGTCTGTTAACTTCCTACACAAGCACCTCATTCTGCTATATGAGGTACTGATTAGTGATCACCTGAATCACATCTTATTTAATGAGTAAAAGTATAAAAACACTGCTGTAATCAA
>JBBIGA010103128.1:0-10886 GCA_037576975.1 Alestes dentex | reverse complement strand
ATATAGATAGATAGATAGATAGATAGATATAGATATATATACAAATATATATACACATAAATAAAATAATAAAATAAAGAAATAATTCTTATTAGTAATATATTAACATTAATTACTAAATAACTATTTAAAAAAGGTAAAAATATCAAAACATGACAACACAAAAAGAATTAGAAACAACAGTGTTGATGTAATGTATTTTATTGAAGTTGAAATGATGCACAAATTTTAAACAAGTGAATGAGGTGAATTGCTTTTCACAGACACATACACATACCCACACATACACACACACGTACACAAACACACACATACCCACACATACACACACACACACACACACACACACACACACACACACTGTGACGGCCAGCGGTACAGCCGCACATTGGAAGGCACTGGGAACAGCTGGGTAAATAATATTTTGTACTCAGTTATTTTGTTTGTTTATTTAACCATAAAAGGAGAGACTGACCAAGTTTAATGTTGCTTGTAATTTTATTTAATGTTTCATACTAAGTTACATCTGGGTGCACACAGTTTGTTTCTTATGTTTGATTCATTACTCACTGTTCTTTTTCTGAGTTGAAGTTACCAGATTTGGTTGGGGAGAGTCGGGGTCGTGTGGCCAGCAGCCAACTTCCTGTTCCAGGCAAAAGGGATTTCCTGGGCAAAGGCTCAACTTAAAAGTCGTTTGGCAGCTACCATCCAGCCACCCCGTCATGGGGGAGGGTGGAAATTTGTATTAGTTGAATTATTGAGTTGTTGGTTATGGATGCTGTTTTTGTTTATTTTGACATTGGAAGTATGATTTATTTATTATTTTGGTTTTGAGGGAACTGGCTTATGTCTTTGTTTTTGTTCATTTGTATATGTGATGCTTGTTGTCATCCCTTGTGTGTTTTGTTGGTCTGATCAGCCAGCATATATGTCTCCCTGGTATGTCATTTGTGAAGGCAGTTTTCTTGAGTTCAGATCTCTTATGTTAGTTTCTTTGTTTGAATTTGGTTTAGTTGATATTATTTAGGCCTAAAATTCATAAGTTAATTTTTGCTGAATTATTTTTGACATTTATAAAGTATTTTTTCATTAGAACTTTTTTTGTAAAAATAAATATATATTTTTAAAACCTTTCTTTCTGTGTCTCCCCGAGCTTGACTGCTTGGTCCCTCACACACACACACAAACACACACATACCCACAAACACACACACATACCCACACATACACATTACACACACTATGCCTCGACTTATATTTCATTAAGGTTATATTTTTTCATACTTATGTTCTGGGTTAAAAGTTGTATTAAATCAAGACACAACTGTACAAATATCTGTACAAGCTCATGTTTCAGAGCAACATGTTTTCCTATAGCACTGATAGTCCAGAGAGAGTCTGAGGTGCAGCACGCCACACAGAAACACTCTTTTTTGGGGGTATCAGGCTAAAAGATGACACCCAGTTCGCCTCCATGCATTAAAACACAATTAACACTTAAACTGACATCAGCAGAATGTTATGAGCTTCTGAGAGCTCATAGACTGGACATCACACCTCCAGGGAAATGTCTTTACAGGTTTATTGTAGATGTGAGTGTTAGTTGTCTCTGGGTTTGAAGTTCAGAGCGATGCTGTTTATGCAGAACCTCTGGCCAGTTGGATCCGGTCCATCACTGAACACGTGGCCAAGATGTGCATCGCACTGCCATAAAAAACACGATATATAACTACATTAAACTTTCCGAGAAGTTATAACAACACATAAAATACTAAATAAATAACAGTATACAACAAGAAAATGGTACCACAGCTTAATCTGTTCCCAAGCGGTTGGTAGAGTGTTGCTAGGTGGTTGCTATGGTATGTCAGGTGGTTGCTGTGATGTTGCTACAGGTTTGCTATGAAGTTGCTAGCTGGTTGCTATGGTATCCTACATTGTTTTGAGAGTGTTGTTAGGTTGTAGGTATCCCAGGTGATTGCTGGGGTGTAGCTTGGTGGTCTTGAGTAATTACTATAAATTATTAATTAAATACTTTTAATTATTTTGTATCTACTATGAATTATCCAGTAACTAATTCAGTAATAAAGTGATTCAAGCTTTCATCAAGCTTGAAATTTGAGTTTAAACTCAAATACAACACAAGGATTTTTCTGACCCAATACACGGTGATCCATTTTGCATCTGAACCACCTCAGGATTGTCCGAGCCCAACCTAACCCAAACCACATCCGTTTTTGAGCCACAAAGTTCTTTCCAAAACCGACCCGTACCAGCTCATCACAAAACCTGACGATTGTCACTTCTCGTGGCTGAGGGGGGGTGAGGCGAGGTGCAGGGCGCGGGTTCCATAGATGGGATTTTTATTACAAAAAGACACAGACTCTACACACGCAAAATAAAGAGGTACGAGGACCTATAACCACAAAACATAACTAAAACAAAAGACACATCAGGAGCGGGAAACATGCGGGCAAAGGTGAGGGTTAACCAGAAACTCAATACAAAACTCTTGGAACAAGTACTTAACACACGAGGACAGAAACCAATCACGTAACGCAATCATTTAACTGAAACACAGGACAGCTAACAGAGTGACTCCGGACACAAACATACACCCATTTCAAAATAAAGGTCTCTATAACAAAACTAAACAATAGCGGCCTCTTCCGGCCGCTGGCCGATACATAACAACGAGACAGTGTCTTTTTGGTGCACTGTTCTCATGCGCTTTACTCCCAAAGCTCTATTTCTGCATGTAGAACATTAACAGAGAACATTAATGGGCTAAAATTAAATGTAGAATTCTTTTGGCTGCACTAATCTATACTTTCCTGAATCGATTCACTGTTTATTTTGTCTTTCTCTCCTGAGGGTGGGCCTTAGGAACATGTGTGACTGCAGCACACAGATGAAACGCTGGTTTAAGGGAACGTCAGCAAGGGGAGACACTAAACGGGGAAATGTGGGGTCTGAAATAAGAGCTAAACCCTGGAGAGTGGTCTGGTTGTTCTGGTCCCGTGCTGTTAGTGGTAATGGACTGCATTAACGCAGCAGATTGAAAAACATTGGAGTGTTCCTTTAAAATCTCTGCACTCACTTGCTTGCAGAGGACCTCTGTTCCTGTGCCTCCGAGGGAGTTATCAGGGCGCCGGACAATGCTGGAATGACTCTCGTCCCTCTCCCATGTTCCATGAGCTTCAAAGAAAGAGGGCCAGCCGGTTCCAGAGTCATATTTCGATTCTGAGCTGTTGGAAACATTTAGATTTCTAATGAAGAGGGAAAAAACAACACAAAAGGCACTTTCCCACAGGTCTACAGGAACCATTCTGTATCTAAACCTGATAAAAAGTTGCATCAGGTTTTGACGTTCCAGTGTATCTCAGTCCAGTAACAGTTTCTGACTCAATTCTCTACACAGTTTATGGCCGGTTGTCCCAGCACCGTGTCCATGGAGTCGAACCGGTGGAAAGTTTTTCTGTCAGAGCCGCTTTTGTTATGGGGGCCTTTTATCATTTATAGTCTTGTTTAAGTGTTTAATTTTTTCTCTACGTTCTTTATCCGTATGATGAAAATCAAACCCAGATAACTTGTTAGTGATGTCCTGGATCACCTTCACGTTTCTAACAGCGTTAAAGATAAATTTGACATAGTCGTAGAAAACTCCCACCGAAATTTATCTTCAACTTAAACAGACAGTCGAGCTTGATCTTTACCCACTTCCCAGTTGTTCGTTTTTGTCTCCATTGTTGTTTTTTGTGCAGACAGTAAATAAACATCCATGTTGTGATGAAACATTTCGACCAATCAGAAAGCAGTGATGCTGCTCGGGTTCTGCTCGGGTTCTGCTCGGGTTCGGCTTGTTTTATTTGTAATGAAAAACATTTGCTCTCAGTAAGGTGTGGTTCTTAGTACCAGTGGAAAAGCACAATAAGGTTTTAATCACAATCATGACTGGACTGATCATGACTGGACTGATCATGACTGGACTGATCATGACTAGACTGATCTTGACTGGACTGATCATGACTAGACTGATCTTGACTGGACTGATCATGACTGGACTGATCATGACTGGGCTGATCTTGACCAGACTGATCTTGACTGGACTGATCATTACTGGGCCGATCATTACTGGGCTGATCATGACTGGACTGATCATGACTGATAAACGATGGATAAACGATGACTGGGCCAGACGTGGAAAGTAACAAATTACATTTACTCACGTTACTGTAATTGAGTAGTTTTTATGAGTAATTTGTAATTTTTAAGTAGTTTTTGAAATAGGTAATTTTACTTTTACTCAAGTACATTTTGACCCAAGTATTTTACTTCGCTACATTGGAAAATCCCCCGTTACTGAGTAAAAAATTAAATGCGGGAAAAAACAATTGGTCTGAACTGAAAGGACACTGCACGGGCGGCTCTAAGAGCCGATTCTTTGTAGTGAATCAGAAGAGCCGACTCCCATCGAGTGAGAGTCTGGGGAGCCTTCTGATTCTTCTGATTCTGATTTCTGGTTCCACCACAAACCTCCACAGACACATCAGGACTGTCCATCCCACATACTGTTTGGTTACTTAGTTTCGTTCTGTTTCTGTTCTGTGTATTTGTTTGCAGTGTTAAATTAAAATTAAAAGTTTGATTAAAATAAGAATGCCTGCTTTTGTAACAGAACAAATACACAAAATTAGGCAATTATAAGGCTTCCCATAAAAACACTAAATGCAAAAGGGTTTATCAACACACAAAGCATTCATATTTGCCAGGGCGCCCCTCGTTGTCCTTTTTTACATCAAGTAATTGAAAGTAACTAAGTAATTTTTACTCAAAGTAAATTTTTAATTAAGTACTTTTTTACTTTTACTCGAGTAGATTTTTAGATGGGTACTTTTACTTTTACCTGAGTAGAAGTTAAGCAAAGTAAAGATACTTTTACTTAATTACAATTTTTCAGTACTTTTTCCACCTCTGGACTGGGCTGATCATGACTGGGCTGATCATTACTAGGCTGATCTTTACTGGACTGATCATGACTGGACTAACGATGACTGGAGTGATCATGACTGGACGGTTCATGACTGGACTAATGATGACTGGACTGATCATGACTGGACTGTTGAGGCCTTGAGAGGAAAAGTGGACCAAGTCCACTTTTTGGGTATCAGCTCATTCAACGTCAATACCATCTAAGCACCGAATATTTTGCGGGGAATAATGAACCAAGTCCATATTCAATTCCGGAATATTCGTTAGATGGCAGTGATGTTCTTCCTCGCAATTGATTTGCCATGCAGCTTAGATTTTCATTGGCCTATTTCTCAGTAGAAACTGGACTTGGTCCACTCTTCCCCTAAAGGCCTCTGTTTATGTCTGGACTTTTGTTTTTTTTTAATGTTTATTATGCATAGCCGAAGGAGCTCTTACCTGAAGAGCGGCGCGTCACAGCAGACACAGTGGTACATGCCCACTTCACTGTGGTTTAAGTAGATTCCACTGAATGGCTGTGAGAGAGGAAACATTTGACAGAATTTGGAATAATGGCTATCATTAAAGTGACTATTATTATCACAATGATTATTTACTCTCTGATTTTTAATCAGCCTATTGAAAGGTACCGTCTTAAATATGTTCAGTATTAAGACAAGAAGCTTATTATTTAGAAAATGGCAACAAAATACAATCTGATTTACAATCTGGAAAATAACAGTTTCATCACAATAAACAACATAATGCCAACATAATGGTCAAAGATTATGTTTAACAGCATGTTTAAGAAAAGCGTGACAGTTGTTAACCTGGTGGACTGAGTAATTTTAAGGCTTTTTATTCAGTATACACTATGAATCTGCAATGAATTATTAAGCATCTACTGTGAATTGTTCAGTATCTACAAAGAATGATTCAGTATTCGCTATGAGTTATTCACCATTCACTATGAATATGGTTTCAACCATGAATTATTGTATCCACTATGGATTACTCAATATATGCAGGGAATTGTTCACAATTTACTATGAATTATTCAGCATTTTCTATGAATTAAGGAGTTAAGGGTTACTATATGATTGTTATAATTCTGCAATATGTTACTAGTCACACCTGAACTCGTTCTGTTTACTCTTTCCACACACTCACCACCTCTGTTCCTTTCTCTCTGGTGACCACATACTGCTCTGGGGTCAGTTTCTTCTGCCAGTCTATAGACTCATCATATCGAGTTAACGATAAAAGCCCTGCCAACACAAACACAGCACACCATGAGTTTAACTTCCTGAAGCAGCATAAAGACGATAAACAGCATAAAGACATATAATAATCTTGGGAAACAGATTAAGCTGTGATTATGTACACTATGCCATTGGGAATTAAACTAATCTAAAACTCTTTAAACATCTCACACAGATGTAAAACTGCTGTTCACTGGTTAGTGTGTATTGTGTTTATGTACTGATGTGACGCACAGATGCAAAGTTTCCAGCATGGAAGTTTTTGCAACACTTTATTTCATTTATCTGCAGCAGAGTGACCTGCCATGAGTGTTTGTGTAATCACTATTTCAAAATCGCAGAAAAATCATACATTGTACTATTGCAATTGTAAATTACAATAATGCACTAAAGGTAGCACTCTACCAGCACTGGCGTGTTACACCTCCAAACACTTCTCTACCTCATCCAACCCTTCACTAAGGTGGATCAGACTTGTGGACATGGTTTAGGACACAGTATGACTTACTGTAAGCTGTAAAAATAAACGGAACTGTTTCAGATGATACCAGGGCTGATTTTGGAACAGATTCCTCCTGTGAAAACAGACCCTGTTGTGTAAAAAGGTGCCGCAGCTTTCAGCTACATGCTGAAGTTCAGTTCATGCTGTCATACTGTGCCCTAAACCACGTCCACAAGTCTGATAAACCTTAATGAAGAGCTGGATGTGGTTTGATCTGGTCCAGAGAAGTTCGGGGGGTGTTTTTTGTGGTAAAATATTTAGGTGACGATTGACATTTAGTGCTAGCAGTATTAGACTTGTTGCTCTAGTTTTGAACTACAGAAGCAAAATTTGGACTCCAAACACGTCTCGGCTGATTTTTCACCCAGCGGTACCTTTACATAAACTGACTTGCATTGTTTACCATGCCCTGCTTAACTGAATGCTTTCCTTCTCATTTCAGTCTAAGAGAGGTTTGGCAATGAGAATCATGTATGTTAGGAAAGAGAAGAGCACTACAGTGTGCAGGACGGAGGTAATTCTGGGTCAACAGTAAACCCATTGCCAAAAACAGCCTGAATTTCGCTCGTGCTTCTGTCCAGACTTTGCAGACCAACATGCCTTGGCTGATTGACCACACCTGAGAACATTTGCGTCACTTTAATCTTAGTATAACGCAGTCTCACTCTCTTATCCTGACACTTCGTCTCTTCTAAAATTTTAGTGTTTTTCCTCCTTTAACACAGCTACTTCAACTCATCATTCTTCATGAGGATGAAGGGGGTCCTGGACCTGGAAAACGCTAAAACGTGCAGGACAGGGACCGGTCTAAAGCTGACACAGTAAAATCCTTTTCTCACCGGATGTTGTGGAGAGTGGCCGGGTCGGTATGAGATTCTTCTTAGACAGGATGGATTTAGCAGAAGCTCCTTTAGAAAAGAGAGGAATCCAGCGCAGAAGGAACCGGGACATCCTGCAGGAGGAATGTGGCTGCACCCCTCCTGAATAAAACCGGACTGAACTGAGTCCTCAGCGCTGAGTGTTTTTCTGGCCCGTGTTTGCCCCCCACGCCACTCCCCCCCCCAAACCCCCTGCACCCAGCAGCCAGTGTGAGGCTGCTCAGGAAAACTTCAGGGCTGATAGTGTGGGTCAAAGTTAACAAAACCTACCAGCAGCTTCCAGCTTTAATAATTAACTCCAACCACTTCTATCTTATCATTCAGATTTATTGACAGATTCATACGTGAGTTTCAGACTCACTAACTGAAATATTAAACTTCCCATGAAACAAAATCCAGTCTGTTTCATACTGGACTGTTTATACAACTGATTTACAAAACTGACTTTTACCAGTCAACTTATTATTTTGATGATGATGATGATGATTGTTACATGTGTACACTTTGTATACTGCAAACTTGAGTTCACTTAAATAACAATTAATTAACTAATGAATATCAGTGTAATTTAATTTGTACTTTAGTGAGCTGTTATTTTATAAGTAAATAAATTCTGAGGTTCAAAATCAAAACATATTTCTTAGAAATATGTGCTAGAAAGTTTTCAGAAAATAAATGTAACTAAGTACCAAATATTCCCTGAACTTAAATATTTAAGTACTACTTTACTGTAAAAGTTTACTGTGCATATCAATATGTACACTTAATTGTTTAAGTTGAAAAAGTGAGGCTTCCCAACCTTTTCAATACTTTAAAAGTTTACAGTGCCAAAAGTGCCATCTATAGTCTATAAATCAGGTTATGTCATATTTCATATTTTTTTATTACTTATTAATAATGAATTATTTACTATCAGACTTTAAATATCCACAATGGCAATTTACATGGTAATTTTGGTCATCTTCCTTTATTAGACGTATGACTCTTCGCACATAACACACTAAAAGTGATTCCAGTGCGGGGATATGACTTCATTCAGATGTGCATCTGGCAGTAACTGTGTTGATGTAATAGATTTTATATTAATGTGAAGTGATGTACTCATTAGAAGAGAATGAATTCAGAGGAGACTGCATTTCTGGTCCTAATGAACTGGTGTCCTGCACAGTTTGGTAGCTCCTCCTCAACACTCTCTCTAACCCTGCCAGTGAACAGGTGAGTTGATCCCGGTGTGTTTAAATCCAGAACCAGATACGGACCCCTCGTGTGGTCATTATAGTCCAAGC
Organism: Alestes dentex; assembly: GCA_037576975.1. NCBI lineage: Eukaryota > Metazoa > Chordata > Actinopteri > Characiformes > Alestidae > Alestes > Alestes dentex. The sequence continues at coordinate 1,987 of JBBIGA010103128.1, read as the reverse complement.
AAAGATGTACAACTACCAGGTTTTTCACTTTTATTGATAATGTAAACAGATAAAACAGTGTAACCGTGGTGTTTGTGCCTCAGAGTGTTTGGTACTGCAGGGCTGCCGGCGTGCCGCACTTCATGAGGTTGCCAGGTTGGTGCATGAGGTCTATGATGTAGCTTTGAGGTCGGGAGAAGGTTCCAGTTTTTTTGGGGCTGCTGAGCAGGACCTCATTCCAGGCACGGCCATACTCTCCTCTCACCAAGCTGCAGCTCAGCCCGATTCGGTCTGCCAGAACCTGCGGAGCACAGCGCGGGCCGGGACTGATTACATTCCAGCACTGATAACACTGCAACACCGATAATGGGAATAAACCTTCTGGCAGCAATCAAACGCACACAGTTCCCCAATCAGACAAGATGCAATCAAACACAGTTCATCTGGATTCTTTAGTTTTTACTGCAGCTACAAAACTAAGACTAACAATTAATGAAATGTGGCACACAATTAATGAAACATACACACACACACACCCACACATATACACATTCACACACTCACGCACACACACACTAGGAACATTACCTTGAACAGCAGGGCTCGGTGGTAGTAGGTGCCTTTTCTGATCTTTCCAATCGGGACGATGTTGGACTGCAGTTCAAACTTCAGCTCGCTCAGGTGGAGCTCCCAGAGGAAATCCTGCTGCTTCTCAGAGTCCACAGGACCCCCCATGGCCTCACACACCAACCTGTGTGGAACATTTATCACATATTTACCAACTACAGAGTAAAAACACACAGTGATACATTTACAGGTTTGATTAGAAAAGTGAAATTATTTGGCAGTTTTCTATTAATTTGAACGCATTATGACATCAGACATCAGTAACAATGATGCAAATGTGTCAAGGATTCATTTTCAGGAATTTATAATTGTTTGTTCTTCTGATGTGAGAGTAACAGTAATTACTCGGTAGGTGTGTGCTGATATGAACATGTGCATCATGATAATTAAGGAACCCTTTGTTGTTTACAGTGTTACGTCAGTATAGTGTCTGTTAGTACAGGTGTGAGATGTTTTCTGCGCGTGATGTTTAATAGCAGTAATGGGAGTTTTACTCACTTTGCTAAAGTCATGTAAACCTCCGCCTCGCAGGTTTGGTTCTGGACTGTTCTTGCTGCCTCGGTGATCAGGTGGCGGAGGGCAGCATCGTGCGGCAGAACCCATGGCTTCTCCGCCACCGCTCCACCGTCCTGTGGCGCTTTACTCTCCTCCTCCGGCCGGACCCTCCCCTTCACCTTACTGAAAACAGAACAGACTCTGTTCAGACTTCTGACCCGCCACGATTCCACTGAATTCAGTATTTATGAAACAATTAATCCCAGTCTCAGATCTCCCATCTCACCTCAGATCCTCTGGTACAGGCTGAACACACAAATGTGACTGGAGGAATTATTTACACAACACTTCAATATAGACAATAGATTCTTCTTCTCATAACAATCCAAAACTGTATTATTATTAAATGTTATTATTATTATGAAATGGTACAACTATTATTATACTCTAACATTTCATAATAACGTTATTGTTATTAAATTTTATTGTTATTATTATACTCTTAACTTTCCAAAATTATATCACAGTTGTGAAATGTTATTACTATCATTTTACTCTAACATTCCAAAATTATATCATGATGAAATGTTATTACTGTTATTATACGCTTTGCAAAATTCCTTTTTCTTATGAAATTATTACTATCATTAAACTTTAACATTCAAAGAATTGATGCCGTTAATTTGCCACCCTTCAGTCAACACGTCGTTTCACACCGGTGTGTTTTCACAAGCAGGAGAGTCGGAGTGTGAAACTCCTGGCCGGGTTATTTCTGAGGAACACAGCCTGAAGTGAGGCAGGAGAAACTGCACACACACACACACACACACACACTCACACACACACACACACTCACACTCACACACACACACACACACACACACAC